>JALMGF010000002.1:123558665-123656165 GCA_023333645.1 Sceloporus occidentalis | reverse complement strand
AGGCAAAGGACTCTGGAGAGTGAGAATGAGACCCAGTGGGCGACCTTAGGCAAGTCACACTCTCTCAGCCTCCTCAGGGGAAGGCAAAGAGAAACCCCAAAGAAAGGCAAAGGACTCTGGAGAGTGAGAATGAGACCCAGTGGGCGACCTTAGGCAAGTCACACTCTCTCAGCCTCCTCAGGGGAAGGCAAAGAGAAACCCCAAAGAAAGGCAAAGGACTCTGGAGAGTGAGAATGAGACCCAGTGGGCGACCTTAGGCAAGTCACACTCTCTCAGCCTCCTCAGGGGAAGGGAGTGTCAAGCCTTCTCTGAACAAGCCTTGCCAAGAAAACCCTGCCATAGGGTTACCTTAAGGTCACCATGAGTCAGGAAGGATTTGAAGGCACACAACAGCAACAACAACAACAACAGCAACACTGCATGGGAGGAGCAGGGTACTGTTTACAGTGCAATCTAGCCTTGTCACATCAGACCAGGCTGCCTGCTCTCACCCTGTTTATCCACCCTAAATGCAGAAAACATCCTAGGCAGAAAAGACTTAGACTCAGAGTCCACTTCAGGAATACTCCAATCTGACACTTCTTTAACTGCCATGGTGCCAGGCTATGAAATGCTGTGGCATCAGAGTGTGCCACAGGCCCCAAAAGGCCATGTTGGCAGACTCAAACACATACAGTTCAAACGGTAGTCCCTTTTGTAAGGAGTTTATCACACAGGAAGCTAAGTACCCAAATCCTATGCAGAAACTGGATTTAAATTCTGGGAATATCCCACAAAAGCAGGATCGCTTTCAGACACAACAGGGGCATTGAGCATTAATCCGACATTAACCCACACAGAAAGCGGACAAAATCAGCCACTTATTACTTTCAGAAGTAAAAAGTGGCCAATTTTGTCCGCTTTCTGTGCAGATTAATGCTCGATGCCCCCCAATGTGTCTGGAAAGGATCCTGCTTTTGCAGGATTTGTCCACTTTCTGTGCGGGTTAATTTCAGATTAATACTCAATGCATCTGAAAACGATTCCACTTTTGTGGGATTTGTCCACTTTCTGTACAGGGTTAATTTCGGATTAATGCTCAATACGTCTGAAAACAATCCCGCTTTTGTGGATTTAATTCCCATTTCTGCATGGGTTTCTCTCCCGTGTGATAAACTCCTATGTGTTGTGGGGCATGGGGTGGCAATCTGGATTGCTTCTTAAACTTGTTCAAAAGTCTCCTGCTAGTCAAGCCCTTATTTGAATACAGGCTTTGTCCATGAAGTGTGTCCAGAGGAGGATGAAAGGTCTGGAAACCATGCCCTGTGAGGAGCCATACTCTGTGGGTATGTTTAGTCTGGAGAAAACAAGGTCATGAGGTGACATGATAGCCCTGTTTAAATATTTGAAAGGGTGTCATACTGTAGATGGAACAGGTTTGTTTTCTGCAGTTCCAGAGAATAGGACCCAAAGCAATGGATAAAAACTCAGTGTCTCCTCTGAGGATCTGGTACTCTCTAATATTGAGTGCTTTAGTTGGGGCAAGGTTCCAAAGCTGTCCGTTTAGCTTTTCCTGCAAGAAGAAGATGCATCCCAAAAGCAAAACAACCACTAGATAAATGTAGCTCTAATCCAGCCAGAATCTCCCTGCCCAGTGTGTACTGTCAAGCTGAGGTGTTTAGAACACTGGCTTCAAATAGGCTTGCCATATCCCGCCTGGGGGCGGGACTTTCCCGGTTTGGGGCGGGCCTGCACGGTCCCACCCTGGTTTGGCCCCGCCCCCGGGATTCCCCCCCCCAGCCAGGCCCTGGAGGGGGCTCCGCGATCGCGGAGCTGCTTCTGAGGCCTCTCTGGGGCTTGGGAGGCAGCGTCTCCCAAGCCCCAGAGGGGCCTTGGAAGGCTCCGCAGTCGGAGCTCCGGCCACAGGGTCCTCCAAGACCTCCGCGAGGCCAGGGAGGGGGAGGAGGCTGCTTGCCATCGCGGCGATTGCCGCAATGACAGGCCCCCACACTCCTTCCCGGCCGAGGCTTCCTCCCAAGCCGGGAAGGAGAAGGAGAACAAGGTTTTAAAATGTAGGACTTTTTAAAAAAAAATTCCTGGCTAGGAAATTTTTTTTAAAATGTCCTACATTTTTAAACCCTGTCCTACATTTGTCCCGGTTTGGAGATCCTCACCTATGGCAACCCTAGCTTCAAATGGGCTCCAGCTACAATACTCAAATGCACAATTGTATAAATAACTGGCTGTGCAGCCACCCCCACCCCATTCATCTTTACTCTTTCTCCAACATGCCTATAAATGAAAGTAACCTCCTATGTTATCCAGACCCTGCTTCCTTCATATAACTACTAGACAACAATATAAATCTTTTTATAGGATGGAGAGGATTTAGAGAAAAATATACCATCATCATGAGTACATATCCTTAAGCCTTTAGTGAACTTGAACTTCAAATATTCTTTTAAATATTTGTATGAATTATTAAAGGGGTGTTTATATACCCTAAACATAAAGTTGAGGTTTGAAAGAGTCTTGAAACACTAAGAATAAAAAATACATAAATGGCAAATATATACCCTGTAATGTACGCAACCCATATGCTATTGAACAAACAACCAGTAGATGTCGCCCATGTAACACAGATTCAATCTAAAGCAACCTAATGTATTGAGGGAATGCTTTCATTTAATCAATAGGGGCAGATAAAGATGGAGCTTGCAATGCGAATGTAGTTGGAATCCCTTTTTTTTTGGTATGCAGCATTTTATCCCGGGTCTATTCACATCGGTTATTCACACTACCAACTACCAACGAGCTTTAAAAAAAACCTGGGAGGGACCTGCTATCAGTTATCCCAGATTAACTGGATTTTTTAGCACTCCCCCCAAAAAAAACCTTAATTGGGTGCATTCAGGATGCATGTGAACAATGGAGATTTAACCTGGATTCATCCTGGATTATTTCCACAGTGTGAATAACCCCAGAGGCTTTTCAGGGGGCATCTTTATCTCTCTTGTAGACTGGAATAGAGGTTGAAAACTTCCATGGAGAGGGCTTTTATTGGAGGAGGAAATACTGTTTCAGAATGAACCAGGAGTTGGGATTCATTATGTTCTCTTTCATATTTTAACAGGATTTGGTAGAAAAAATAGGATGGATCCTTTCCAAACCTTTTTAAGATTCAAATGATGTATTCTTAGGTAATTTTGAAATTTTTGCTGATCACTGTGTTATATCATCCACAGTCCATCAGAATGCTTGTCCTTCTTTCCTTCCTTCCTTCCTTCCTTCCTTCCTTCCTCTTTCTTTCTTTCTTTCTTTCTTTCTTTTTGTTTCTTTTTATTTCTTTTTATTTCTTTTTTTATTCTGTTGGGGTGTGGGGCAAGGGGGCAAACTCTATGTTGCCAAAACCTCTTCAACTGCACATACCCTAAGTATCGTTTTTAAAAAAAGGTTTTAAAGAAACTATGCTCTTCTACATATCTAAGACCCTACCTGGACCTCTTTTCATTTGTGCTAAATGTACCCCTCTTCCAGGCCAAGCCAAAATGTCCTTGTCTGGTTCATGACACTTCCTCAATGGATAATGTCCATTATTAATGTTGTTGTTGTTGTTGTTGTTGTTGTTGTTTTATAACCCACCTTTCTCCCAATATAGGGATTCAATATATTCTCAATGTGTCCTAATTGGCTCAGGAAATAATATGTAGTTGTAGCCAAGGGTCCGTAGGGGAATTTTATTATGTTGTTATTAGTCCAAATATTGCAAGAGGGGGGCTGGCTACAAGAGCTCACCGAGATCGTCTCCCGATATGTATACGGAGCAGACCAGGGTATCCCACTAAATGGAGCTGAGACAGACTTCTAGAATTAATAACCAATTTATTTATAAGGGGAAAAACACATACGATTCACTAGCATACACACACATATACAAGGCTCAGGAAAAGCATAGGTTAGCATGGAATAGGATTTTAGGCATCACTGGGGTGATACGTACCAGAATGTAGACTCCCTCCAGGAATCCAGATGGAATATGATGAGGATGGCATGAGGATCAGCCATGGAATGACTGGCCAGGAGCCAGGAGCCAGGAGCCAGGTCAGGGTTCAAGGGGACAGAGCTTCCCCCTGAAGTCCAGACTGGCCCAGTGAACAAGCAAATCTGGGAGTATTTATAGGCAAAATCTTGCTTCTGGCAAAGGTGCTTGATGGTGAGAACAAAGGTGTTTAATTACTTGCTTTTCACCTGGATGTCTCTGTCTGATTGTCTTAGTGGTCTTAAGCTGCTCGGACAACAGACCTGGGGAGGGGGCAAGAGCCTCAGGCAAGGCAAACATTTGCTCTTCCTGGTCATATGATAATCCTCTTATGCGACTCTCTAGATATGATGATGTGGGTGCCCCTCAGGGGTGTGTGTACATGTCCTCATGCCTTGCTGGCAATGGTGGACAGGCTGTTAGAGTTCATCTAGGGGTCATTAAGGGTTATCATTTATACCAAAATATATATGGAGCAGCATGGGTAACATAGTGACCAGTCTTTCTTTTGGGCCTATACAGATAGAGTTTGCTCTATTCAGGAGATGGAAAACTGCAGCTATCCTTAACAGTAGTGGTTCATCTCTTGAGAATCCTGAGAAAGCTAGCAGCGGCATCTCACCTTTACAGATATGGGATGTTATGTTGCAGGGAGCGAGTGTCTTTGGGGGGTGGTTGGTATTTTTGCGTGCTTACAAGAAGTTTCCAATTTATAGCTACCCTAAGGTGAACCTATTCTGGGTTTTTCTGAGGCTGAGAGTCTGTGATTCACCCAAGGACCTAAGCAGAGCAGTAGAGGTAGGGAGTCTTTGAGGTGTTTGATCCACAAGGTTGTCATGAGTCAGGATTGACTCAAATAATAAGACTTTTCCACTTTGAGGGTTAATAAATAAAGCGGGCTTACTAGATCCTGGAGAGCTTTACACTCTAGTATAAAAGTTCGTACTTATTTCTTTGTCACACATAAACCTTATTCAAGGATAGATAAATTCTTTTTCTAAAATCTCTGCTAGAAAAAGTTCTAGATTCTTCCATTGAACCAATTCTTTATACTGGGATCTGAAACATACATGACAAAACCTTGGAGGTTTAGTCCATCACTTTTTCATCAAGAAAAAGTGATGAAAACTTTTTCTAGAAAACGTATTTTAAACACCATAGAATATTTCTATTTGGAAAATAGATCTGCCATTATATCAGAAGCATTGTTGTGGGACACCGTGAAAGCAATTCTTAGGGGTTACTTTATTCAGCAGGGCTCATGATATAAAAAGGCTAGAGAAACAACCAGAGTGGTTTTATTAGATGAAATCACAACTAACTTGGGCCTGTTACAGACTGCCAAAATAAAGCTGCTTCGGGTCTCTTTGGAGGTATGCTATTTAAATGATGCATGGGTCCAAGAGTCCGGAGGTCGCACCAAAGCCACACTCCATTCCCAAGCACTGGAGTGCAGCTTTGGTGCAGCTTCCGGATTCTTAGGACGCATGCATCATTTAAACAGCATACCTCCAAAGAGACCCCAAGCAGCTTTATTTTGGCAGTCTGTAACAGGCCATAGTTCCCTATAAACTGAGAGTGTTTCTAGCTCTATTTCCTATTAAGTGATATTTGTGTGTCTTCCATTTCCCCCCCCCCTTAAATTTTGTTTTCCAATCATGTAATCATTAACTCTTGTTAGATATATAAATCAGGAAAAATAATCAAAGACTAGAATAGTCAAAGGAAACAATAAACAGAAATTAATAAATATGTTTACTAGTTCTTACAAAACTATTGTAACATTGGTAAGGTCTTTTACATTTAAAGTGAGTACTTATAGAATATGTCAGAAACTTCTAAATGAGGCTAGAACAACAATCAGAATATCAGCCTCATTTAATATGAAGAACTAAGGGAAGTATGTATGTATAAAATAGGAAACATCGGTAACATGTCATCACAATCTCATTTATATTATCCAATATTTTGATGTTTTTATCATTATAAAACGAATTTTAAAAAATAAAATAAAGAAAAGTTAATTCAAGATCCAAAAATATTGAAGATCTTATGCCAAAAAAGAATGATGATAGATGAACTAGATCTACATAAAATACAAGCCTCCCTAAGGCTTATTTTTCTTAAAATAACATAATTTTTAAGCCATTAGCTAGAATGGCTAAGAAAAAAGCAGGGAGTATGATTATTACAACCATCAAGTCATCAAAAGGAAACTTAAAAACTAGTCGTAATGAAATCCACCATGAATCTCAAGAGTTTTATTCTATTTATATTCCTTAGAATCCATACCTTAATGAATTTATATAGTCAGAAAAGTAAATAAGGGACTAATAAGCTGTGATACGTTTGTTGAAACATGGCTTCTGTTTACTGAATTTGTGAATTCATTGCAGATTATGAGACCACCTCAATCCCATTTTAGAGTCTGGCCCGACTTTACGACAACAATCTCTTCTGATAAGGAAGGTAAATCTTCTGGAACTACCCCAGATCCCTGGGGTAAAAGTTATGATCTCATTTCTATTGTTTTTATTGTTGTAGCATTTTAGATATTTTTGCTTACTGAGTGTAATATATAAATAAACAAATAAATGAAAGGAAAGAAAGAAAGACATCACAGCTGTGTGTACACATGCAGAGAAGGCAAGAGTAAAGAGTATGAATATGGTAATGAGCCACTTCAGTACTGTAGGCAGATGTAACACACAATGTAGACTGATGGGGAGGCAATCTGTGTGATCTGGAAGCATGATAAAAACTACATAGTACCCATGTGTTACACCAGTGTATTCATAGCTGCTTTTACCACTGCTCATACCCATTTAGAGCTGTACATGTTGCTAGCTAAACGTCAAAGAAAACTTTTTTACTATGATACAGCTTATGTAATATGTGTAAGAAGGCAGGTGAATGGGTTCTATCTTTAGGTGGTTCGCACAAGCGAAATTCCGTCAGAACAACACATTCCAGAGTATATGGCAGCTGGTCCTGAAAGCTATGCCTACAAGCTGTCTTATAATTTAGTGTGCATAAAAATGGAAGTGAAGTGAGAAATTCAGCTTTGACATGCTTAAAGATTTGAAATTGGTTTGTTTTTTTCCCTCATGCCTCAGAACAAGACAGGCATTACAAATGGTTGGAGTAGTGGTCAAAATCTCTATGGTTTGAAATGGGGAAAAAACACATTCTTGGGAAAACATTAATTAATTATTAATTAATAAATAAAATTAATTATTTTATTAATTAATTAATAAAACATTGAAATATTCCAAAGCAATGACAAATGCAGTTTCCCCCATCTTTGTAAATCTTCCTCAATTTCATTCCACAACTTAACATATTTATTCTGAAACAACATACAATTCATGCTTGTCATGACAATACCTAGATATTTTTTTTTCTCAGTTTAAAAACCTGATTTGTCCATTAATTGTATTTTATCTTCCCTTCTCATGTTTTTATTAACATCATTGTCTTTTGTTTGTTAATCCTAAATCCAGCCACCTCATCAAATTCTTTTAACACCACAAGCAAAATGTCTATGCTTTCCAAGGGATTTTCCAGCACAATCACTAAGTCACCTGCAAATGCCCTTAATTGTTAAGCCTTTAATGCTCTCCTTATGCCTTATCACCCTGTTCAAGCCTCCAAAGCTAAAATAAACAATAGAGAGTGAGCATCCCTGTCTTGTACCTTACTGTATTTGACTTGGTTTTGTTAATTCACCCATATACATATCCTGGTAACATGACAGTACATGGGTTCCATGTTTTGTAATATGGCTTAGTCTGTGACTACAACTGTGATTATGCTGTGACAGTGGTCTTTGGTAAATCCCATGCAAAAAAATTCAGCAGTATCCACACCTAGGACCTATGTATTTGTGCCTTTGTGATATGGTAGTATTCAGGATCCCGTGATATACCAAGGATGGGGTAGTGAGGGAAGCCTTGCCACAGTTGTAAACAATACGGGAGTATGAAGTTGAATCCTTTCATGGCTGGAATCCATCGTTTTTGTGGGTATTTTGGGCTCTGTGGCCATATTCTAAAAGAGTTTATTCCTGATGTTTCACCAGCATCTGTGGCTGGCATCTTCAGAGAAACGTCAGGAATAAAGTCTTCTAGAACATGGCCACATAGCCCGGAAAAAAAACCCAAAACCAATAAGGGGATACATTCTCTGTGCAGAGCCTAACATCATGCTTGCCTGCCTGCCCACTACTCTGGGTATCCAGCTCCATGAGCGTTGAGCCCCGCAGTTTCAGTAAGACTTCTGCACTCATGGAGAATCACCATCATGACCACCATGGCTATGTGGTAAAGGGCATAGCCGGAGCGCCCTTTTTAAGTGCCTCGAAACTTAGAGAAGTATTGAGGGCGATTCCATGGTCAGAAATACTAAAAGATAAAGGAGTTCAGGACAGATGGGAGTTTCTCAAAAGAGAGATACTAAAGGCACAATTTCAAACAGTTCCAGTGAGAAAGAAAAATGGGAGGTGTCTCAAGAAACCAGGATGGATGACTAACGAACTTTCAACTGAGCTAAGTTTGAAACGGAACATGTATAAGAAATGGAAAAAGGGGGAAATCACAAAAAAGGAATTCAAAGAAATAGCAGGCATGTGTAGGGGTAAAGTCAGAAAAGCTAAAGCGCAGAATGAACTCAGGCTTGCTAGAGAGGTTAAGAACAATAAAAAGGGCTTTTTTGGATATGTCTGCAGCAAGAGGAAGAAGAAGGAAACGGTAGGGTCACTGCGTGGAGAAGATGGCAAAATGCTAACAGGAGATAGAGAAAAGGCAGAATTACTCAACACCTTCTTTGCCTCAGTCTTCTCAGAAAAGGCAAAGGGTGCTCAACCTGAGGATAATGGAGCAGAGGACAGAATAGGGGAATTTCAGCACAGAATAAGAAAAGAGATAGTAGAGGAACACCTTGTTAATCTAAATGAATTTAAGTCTCCGGGACCAGATGAACTCCATCCAAGGGTATTAAAAGAACTGGCAAAAGTAATATCGGAGCCATTGGCAATCATATTTGAAAACTCCTGGAGAACAGGAGAGATCCCAGCAGACTGGAGGAGGGCAAACGTTGTCCCCATCTTCAAAAAGAGAAACAAGTCATGCCAGACAAATCTAATCTCTTTCTTTGATAAAATTACCAGCTTGGTAGATGAAGGGAACGCTGTGGATATAGTATATCTTGATTTCAGTAAGGCCTTTGACAAGGTTTCCCATGACATTCTTGCAAACAAGCTTGTAAAATGTGGGCTAGACAAAGGAACTGTTAAATGGATCTGTAATTGGTTGACCGGCCGAACCCAAAGGGTGCTCAACAATGGCTCCTTTTCATCCTGGAGAGAAGTGACCAGTGGGGTCCTACAGGGCTCTGTCCTGGGCCCAGTGCTATTCAACATCTTTATCAATGACCTGGATGACAGAATTGGGAGCATACTTATCAAATTTGCAGATGACACCAAATTAGGGGGAATAGCTAATACCCCAGAGGACAGGATCAAGATTCAAAATGACCTGAATAGACTAGAAAGCTGGGCCAAAGCTAACAAAATGAAATTCAACACAGAGAAATGTAAGGTATTGCACTTAGGGCGGAAAAATAAAATGCACAGATATAGGATGGGTGACACCTGGCTGAATGAAACTACGTGTGAAAGGGATCTAGGAGTCCAAGTAGACCACAAGTTGAACATGAGTGAACAGTGTGATGCGGCAGCTAAAAAGGCCAATGCTATTTTAGGCTGCATCAATAGAAGTATAGTGTCTAGATCAAGAGAAGTAATAGTGCCACTGTATTCTGCTTTGGTCAGGCCCCACCTAGAATATTGTGTCCAGTTCTGGGTGCCACAATTCAAAAAGGACATTGAGAAACTGGAGCGTGTCCAAAGGAGGGCGACAAAAATGGTGAAGGGTCTGGAGACCATGCCCTATGAGGAAAGACTTAGGGAGCTGGGGATGTTTAGCCTGGAGAAAAGAAGGTTAAGAGGTGATATGATAGCCCTGTTTAAATATTTGAAAGGATGTCATATTGAGGAGGAAGCAAGCTTGTTTTCTGCTGCTCCAGAGAACAGGACCCGGAACAATGGATGCAAGCTACAGGAAAAGAGATTCCACCTGAACATTAGGAGGAACTTCCTGACAGTAAGGGCTGTTTGACAGTGGAATGCACTTCCTCGGAAGGTGATAGAGTCTCCTTCCTTGGAGGTCTTTAAACAGAGGCTGGATGGCCATCTGTCAGGGATGCTTTGATTTGGATTTCCTGCATGGCAGGGGGTTGGACTGGATGGCCCTAGTGGTCTCTTCCAACTCTACGATTCTATGATTCTATGAAACAGCACTGCTGCCACTACCACTGGGGAATCTCCCAGTGTTGCCAAGTGCACCTACCTTGCTGTTGGTTGCTCCAGCACAGCAGCAGTACCTCCTTAGGACTGTTGTACCTTACACTTCACTGTGCAGATATTCATTTTGTTAGTTGGGGCCCAGCTTCATAATGTATTGAGGTTATTTAGAATTTCGATTCTCTCCTCTGGGTATTAGCTACTCCTCCTAATTTAGTGTCATCTGCAAATTTGATAAGTATGGCCTGTACTCCTTCATCCAAGTTATTGATAAAGATATTGAATAGCACTGGGCCCAGGATAGAAGCCTGTGGCTCTTCCAGGGTGAAGAAGAGCCACTCATGAGTCCCCTTTGGGTTCAGTTGATCAGCCAATTACAAATCTAGCCCACATTTTACTACCTTGTTTGCAAGAATATTGTGGGTGACCCTATCAAAGGCTTTACTGAAAACAAGATACTCTATATCCACAGGATTCCCTTCATCTACCAAGATGGCAATTTTATCAAGAGAGAGAGAGAGATCATATTAATCTGGTATGACTGGTTTTTTGAGAATATCATGTTGTTTGCTGCAACAGTACTAAAGGATAGATGATTAATAGAAATTGTTTTACATGAGTTTCATCGGTTCATAGATGGTTTTATGGTTCATAGACAATAAGCTCAATGCAATTCAATGGTCCCTATTCTCTGTAAAGAGTCAAAGACTATACCCTTATCTAAAAAGATAAAGGGGGGGTCCAAATGTAATTTACTCTCTGTTGTATCTGATAACAGAATTGGCACTCTAATTTCTTTCAACTACAGAACTTCCTATGCTACAGTTGAAAAGGAAATGACTGAATACTATCCCTGTATTATATTTTTGCAAACAAAAAGACCTTTTTATTTCAACAGGCATTTAATGAGTGACTGTCTCACCTAACAATGCACTAGATCTTGCTAACAGTTGTTCTGTGTGTGTGTTTAATTAGGTATGTTTTAATTGGGTTTTAACATTTTGATTGTTCAATCTTGTTTTAACTTTTGTATCTTGTGAATTTTTTAAAAGGTGTTTGTTTTTTAATTCATTGTAAGCTGCTTTGAGTCCCAAACAGGGGAAAGGGCAGGATAGAAATAAAATACAACAACAATAATAATCTCCTCTGAAGATGCCAGCCACAGATGCTAGTGAAACGTCAGGAATAAACTCTTCTAGAACATGGCCACGTAACCCGAAAAACCCACAAAAAACTATGGATGCCGACCATGAAAGCTTTCGACTTGACAAATACAATAACAACCAATGACAATAATAATAGTGATATTATCCCCATGGTGCAGGTGCATGGGGCCGATATTGAGAGAAAATCTCTTTAAAAGAAATACCTTCTTTGCTTCAGTCTTTACGCAAAAGGAAAATTGTGCTGTACCTCATGAATACAGAATGAATGGTGCAGCAAGGGGACTTGGAGCCCCAAATAGTTAAAGAGATAATAAATGTTTAGCTATTCTAAATAAAGTCAACTTTCTGGATGAAATGCATCCAAAAGTACCACTGTCAATAATCTTTGAGACTTTATGGAGGACAGGAGAGGTGCCAGCCGATTGGAGGAGGCCAAATGTGATCCCCATCTTCAAAAAGGGCACAAAAAAGTACCCAAGCAACTACTGACCATTCAGTTTGACATCAATAGCAGGCAATGTTCCAGAAAAGATAATTAAACAATCAGTCTGTGCACATTTAGAAAAGAATGCTGTGATTGCTAAGCAGTAGGATGGGTTTCTCAAAAACAAGTCATGCCAAACTAATACCCTTTCTTCCTCTTCCTCTTCCTCTCTCTTTGATAGAGTTGCTTGGTGGACCAGTGCTGTGCATGTATTATATCTTGATTACAGCAAGACTTTAATAGGTTCTCCATAATAGTCATGTAGGCAAGGTGGTGAACTGTGGGCTAGAAAAGGTTACTGTACTTGGCTGACCTACTAAACCCAGAGAATGTTCACAAATGGTCACTTTTCATCCTGGAAGGAAGTGACTAATGGAGTATCTTAGGTTTCTGTAAAAACTGTTCAACTGTGGACCAGACAGCCTCTGAGGTTGATGGACCTTCTATCTTCAGAGGTCTTTAAACAGAGGTTGGATGACAATCTTTCAGAAATGCTTTGGATGTGTATTTCTGCATGACAGGGGGCTCGACTACATTGCCCTTGCAGCCCTTTCCAGCTCCAAGAGTCTATAAGTATTTCTTATTGGGCAACTAGATTGTCTTAGGTCCAGAAGACACTGCAGAAATAATCCAGTTTGAGACAACTTTAACTGCCCTGGCTCAGTGCTATGGAATTCTGGGAACTGTAGTTCTGTGAGACATTTAGCCTTCTCTCTCAGAGAGCATTAGTGCCACAATGAACGACAGTTCCCAAGATTCCCTAGCACTGAGCCAAGGCAGTTAAAGTGCTCTCAAATTTCTGCAGTTTGTTTTGGATCATATATAGGATGCATGTAGTGATTGAAACATCTTTATGGAAAGCAATGGAACTTTGTATTCCTTCAAGATGCCATATATTGTGACATTTGCAGCTTTAAAATGATCCAGCATCCAAATGAGAAAATAATTGTTCCATCATCTTCTATAGCTGAGCAGCAGGCGCAATCTAATATTTGCCCTTGACAATAGTACCATCACATTTTACAAGGCATTTTAAACAGGATGAGGGAATGGAAGGAAATTTTATTTTCCAAGCAACACTGGATCATATGTAGAGAAATGTACCAGTTTCCTTATCAAAACAGTACTTCCTTCCATCAGAATCACCCATGGTGATTTGTAAACTATTGGAAAATATTGGTTTCTCTGAAAGATTACCTCCCAGCAATCGTAAACTATGCCTATCTTTAAGCAAGAGTGAAGGAGCTGTCCCTTCAGCACCACCTAGGCTGCCCAGATCACAATTTCAGGGCTGCTTGCCATTCTGTTTTGATCATAAGTAGGTACTGTAATCAGGAAAAGAGAAACAGAGTGGTATAGTAGTTTCACTGTTGGCATCTGACTCTGAGAGAGCAGGACTCGAAGTTCCACTCAACCATGGAAACCCACTGGGTGACCTTGGGCAAGTCACACTCTCTCAGTCTCACAGAAAAGCCGTGGCAAACCCCTTCTGAAGATCTTGCTGAGAAAACCCTGAGATTTTGCCATGCTGGAAATGACTTGAAGGCACATCACAACAAGGTAGCCATACAAACAGATGCTTCTGGAATACTGTGTCCAGTTCTGGGCACCACAAATTCAAAAAAGACATTGAGAAACTGGAGCATATCCAAAGGAGGGCGACTAAAATGGTGAAGGGTCTGGAAACCATGCCCTATGAGGAACGCCTTAAGAAGCTGGGGGTGTCTAGCCTGGAGAAAAGAAGGTTAAGAAGTGATATGATAGCCCTGTTAAAATACTTAAAGGGGTGTCATACTGAGACAAGAGCAAGCTAGTTTTCTGCAGCTCCAAAAACTAGGATCCACAACAGTAGATGCAAGCTACAGGAAAAGAGAATCCACCTCAACATTAGGAAGAACGTCCTGACAGTAAGGGCTGTTTGACAGTGGAACACACTCCCTCGGAGTGTAGTGGAGTCTCCTTCCTTAGAGGTCTTTTAACAGAGGCTTGATGGCCATCTGTCAGGGATGCTTTGATTTAGATTTCCTGCATGGCAGGGGATTGGACTGGATGGCCCTTGTGGTCTCTTCCAACTCTACAATTCTATGATTCTATGATCTCCACTCCTCCTGCCTACATTGCTTAACAGGCATGAGAGACAGAAGCTACCTTGCAACCACAGGCAAATGCTAAGAATTTCTAGACTGCTGTGGACAAGACCAGAACTACTCATCACATGGAACCCGGTTTGTGAAGACAGGCAACCCTGATCACAGAAAGACCATTTTGGTGCTGTCCCTATAGTGAAAATAATTATGTTAGAGAAAAACCTAAAGTCTTAGAAATACAGTTGGCCCTCCACATTTGCGGCTTTGATGTCTGCAGATTTCATTATTCACGGATTTGATGCATATGTTCTCTCTAGGAGTTTCTAAATCCTCCAACATAACTCTATGGTCAACCTCTGCAAAAAATCACACTGGAGGACCAAAAGATTCCTAGAGGGAACCATCCTCTAGGCATTTTTAGGTCCTCCAGCACAATTCTATGGTCAGCCTCTGGCAGATGTTGACCACAGAGTTGCCCTGCAGGACCTAGAGATTCCTCGAGAGGTGTTCTGTCAGGTTAAAAAAATAGTATTCTTTTATTTGTGTTTTTTCTACTTTCACAGAGGTGCCTGTGCCTCTAATCCCAGCAAATGTGTAAATACTTGGGAAGAAGGAAAAAGAGAAGATGCCCACAATTAGCATATCATAAAGTCTATGGTGCAATATCCCATCTCATGTAAACTCTATATAATATGCTGTACAAAATACAGACCATACATATACCATAAATACTGTGAGAACAAAAGATAACCACTGTCCGAAGATGAACCTGTGAACTGGATGGCTTTCCAACCAAGTATAAGAAGGTGCCCTAAGAGCATATCTGCAGCACTATATCAGTACCATAAAGGAAGATGGGCACCACTCCCTCTGCTGCCTTATGTGCAGTTACCATAACAACTCCACATATGGCTTCAGTAAAAATAGAAAACATTATTCCCTCCTGTTCTCACTTGATTTTCTTGGGCTGACCTGCTTCAGAAGAACTTACTTATCTGGGAGAGTTACATGCCGCTTCAAAATTAACCATCCAGATTAGTTAGAAGTATATGTGATAAAGCAGTACCCAAGAACAAAGGAAAATATTTTCTTCTTCTTTCTAAAAGCAGCATGGAAATAGATGCTGCACCTGAGTGAAGACTCTGAAATGGAGGAAAGTGTTTTGACTTTCTTTTCATGTCGGTTACACTCACCCCTCCACATTTGTGGCTTTGACTGTTGCAGCTTTGGACCTTATCACACTAGCAAAGTCCTGCTGAGAAATGGGATTTAAACTAGATTTAAATTTTAAAACCCCCCACAAATGCAGGATGTTTTTCAGACGACATTACTGCAAACGTGAAAATAACGTGAAAATAAACCAAACATAAAACAGAGAAAACCAGCAGCTTTTTACTTTCAGGAAGTTCCACAAGTAAAAAGCTGCCGTTTTTCTCCATTGTAACTTTGCATTATTTCACGTTTTCAGGAACATCATCTGATAAACTTCCCACATTTGCGGGTTTTTCCTCATTTAAATCTACCTTAAATCCCGTTTCTCAGTGGGATTTCGCTAATGTGATAAGGTTCTTTGATTATTTTCACGTTTGATTAATATGCTCTCTCTAGGAAGCTTATCATACTGAGTGTAATTTTGGCATTAAAGAGAGATTAAAACACATTTAAAGCACCTGCAAATAAAACAAAAATGGTGAGTAATTGCACGAATGATTATCACACACAATAGGAATAGCAAGTGATATCGGAAATGCATTGTTGCTGAAATCCCAAAAGCAAAAAGATGTGCATGAATGCTTCTTTGTGACCACTTTAATGGCAATGTCATGTGCGATGTTGTGTGTGGTGGCATTTTGTGTGATGTCGTGTGAAATCGTTTTGCGTAATTATGCTCTTTTTCCACGATATTCACAAGACAAACTCCCAATCTCCTTCGTGTGATAAACTCCCTCTTCTGGGTCCTTCAGAGAAATTCTGCTGGAAGTTGACCATAGAATTATACCGGAGGACCTAAGGATTCCTAGAGAAAACACTTCTCTGGGCATTTGTAGGTCCTGCAACATGATTCTATGGTCAAATTCTGGCAGCTGTCAACCACACAGTTATGCCGGAGGACCTATAAATTCCTAGAGGGGTGTTCTCTCAGGTTAAAAAAGTACTGTTTACTTATTTGCGGGGGTTTCCCCTCCCACTTTGACAGGGTCCTGTGCAAATGTGGAGGAAGGAGTGTCAAGATAATCCAGGCCCAGGCTGGGAAGAGCACCCCCCCCTCCAATTCTCTGGCTATTTAGAGAGAAGGGGTTGGGCTGGGGCTCTCCTGCTAGGAACTGGGATTAAGCGGCCAGATCCCATTAATCCCATTAGCGGAGGTGTCTCTTCCTTCAAGGCCCAGAGGGAACAGGGCCCTGTTTTCCTCCTCCAGGAAGGGGCCTCCTCAGACCTCCAGGCTTCTCATTTACAGTGTGGGTCTTTTCGAGCAAGTGGGGGAGACAGGTGGACCAAGGGAGACAGCTGAAGAGCTGAAGTGGGCACCACTAGGGGAGGAGATGGACAAGGGAAAGTGCCCCTGGCACTCCTGGCTGGCTCTCCTGCATGCCTTCACACATTACTTGTATGAAGGGGACACCCTACTCTTCCCAAGAGGCAAGAAGTAGACACACACACACACACCCTGCATCTGCCCAGGCCGGGCGACCAAGGGATGCCCTCCTTTTCCGAGAGGCACCCTCCATACCAGCTTTTCCCTCCAGGAGGGATTCCCAAGGGCCCTCCATGTTGAGCATTTTTGGCTAAGAGCACATTGGAAGAATTCAAAGCTATAGCTGTGTTAGTCTGTAGAATAGGTACGTAGAGAGATCTTGTAGCACCTTTGAGATTCACTGAAAGAAAGAACTTGGCAGCAGGAGCTTTCCTAGACTTCAGTCTACCTCCTCATATGCAGTTGGAGATGATGATGATGATGATGATGATGATGATGATGATGATGATGATGATATAGAGAGATCTTATAGCCTCTTTGAAATTCATAGAAAGAACAAAGTTGGCAGAAGGGGCTTTCCTAGGCTTCAGTCTACTTCCTCAGATGCAGTTGGTGGAGTGGAAGCACAAAGACCAGTTGCTTATGCCTTTGTGCACAAATGACCATTGTTTAAAACTGGACCTGCAGCTTCATTTCCCTACACAAAGGACTTGTAATCTGAACTGACATCCTCCCACACCAATGGCATATAAAGGTCTGTCACTGGCTTCCACTCCACCGAATGCATCTGAAGAAGTAGACTCAAGTTAAGCAAAGCTCCTGCTGCCGTCTTTCTTTCAGTGAGTCTCAAAGGTGCCACAAGATCTCTCTCTCTCCATTGTTTTTATTACTATTATCATTATTATGATATCCAACTGCGTCTGAGGAAGCAGACTTTAGGAAAGTTCCTGCTGCCAATTTCTTCCTTTCAGTGAGTCTCAAAGGTGCTACAAGATCTCTCTCTACATTATTATCATCACCATCATCATCATCATCATCATGATATCCAACTGCATTTGAGGAAACAGACTTTAGGAAAGCTCCTGCCACCAAGTTCTTAATTTCAGTCAATCTCAAAAGGGCTCCAAGAGCTCTCTCTACATTATTATTATTATTATTATTACTATTACTATATCCAACTGCGTCTGAGGAAGTGGACTGAAGTCTAGGAAAGCTCCTGCTGCCAACTCCTTTCTTTCAGTGAGTCTCAAAGGGGCTACAAGAATTGCTCTCTTGGGCCATCTGAGTGTTGTTAGCTCTTCTTCTTTTCTTTCTTTTCCTTTGTGGTTTGGTCCTCCCTTTTCAGGGTGGGCGTCCTCCATTTCCCTCCCCTCCTGTGAGGAGGACACACCTGGCCAGGTCCCTCTATTAGCTTGCTTGCTTGCCAGTCCCAGGGCAGAGAGAGGAGAGGAGAGGAGAGGAGAGGGAGGGCTCCCACTGAGCACCTTTGCTAAGCACCTCAGGTAGGCAGGTACCCAGGCTTTCCCTCCCTCTTGAAAGGAGGGGAGCCAGGGGGATGCTACCTGCCCAAGCACCCGAGGCTGGAATGGGGGGGGGGCCTCTGGGGGCGGGGCTGGAGCCGAGGAGGAGCCCTCTGATTGGCTGTCTGTGGGGAGGGGGGTGTCTGCTGCAATCTGTGTCTACCTGCTGGAGCAGCAGCTGCTGCAGTAGGGCGCTTGGGACTGGGAAGGAGGGAGGGAGCTAGGCAGGGGGTCCGGGCCCTTGGCCAGGGCTGCAGGAAGAGGAGCAGGAGGAAGAGGAGGAGGAGGAAGAGGAATAGGAGGAAGGAGCGCTGCTGCAGCTGCAGTGTCTGGAGGTGAGAAAAAAGGAGGAGGAGGAGGAGGAGGTGAAGAGAAGGACAAAGGCAGGTCCCTGAGGAGGGGGTCTGCCTGTCTTGCCTGCCTGCCTGCCTGCCTTCCTTCCTGGGCCAGGCATTGTCTTGCTTAATAAAGCATGCACGCCTCTCTATAGAATAGCAAGGGAGAGGAGGAGGAGAGAGGGAAGGAAGGAAGGAAGGAAGGAAGGAAGGAAGGAAGGGAGGGAGGGAGGGAGGTCAAGGAGGCACAAGGGAGGGGAGGGGGTCCCTGTGAGTTTCCTTGGGGGCACACACCTTGGAGGCTGAGGGGCTTGGTTTGATATTATGTTTGAATTCTTAGCTAATTTTTCTATAGGGGCAGAGGGAAGGAGGAAGGGGGGGTCCCTGTGTGTTTCCTCAAGGGGGGGCACACCTTGGAGGCTGAGGGGCTTGGTTTGATATTTATATTTTAATTTTTGTGTGATTTTTTTTTCCTATAGAGACATTTTAATGCTTTGAATTTCATAATAATAACAATTTTTAATAATAATAATAATAATAATAATAATAATAATTTTAAAGGCTTTATCTTGTGAGCCGCCTGGGGGGGGGGGGGGAGAAAGGCGGCATACAAATGAAATGAATGAATGGGGGGAGGGTCAGGGGTTGGGAAGGAAAGGCCAGGGGGAGGAGGAGGAGGAAGATGGCCAGAGCCACCCATCCACCTCCCTTTGTGCCTGAAAGGAGGAAGAGCCCTTGGAGGCTCAGAGCCTGGCTCTTCTCTGTGCAAGGAAGGAGGCAGGTGGGGGTCTCCCTTGGAGGCTGGGAGGAATGTTGCCTCTGTCTGGAGGGAGGACAAGGTGGCTCCAGGTGGGCTGGAAGGAAAGAGGTGGGGAGGTTGCCAAAGACGTCCTGTCTCTCTGTATTCAGAGCTGAGTCTGGACTGGAGCAGCCTCTGGACTGGAGACCCACCCTTTAAGGAGCCCAGGAAGAGGCCTCCCATGGGGGGCCTCCAGGGCGAGGCTGTCGGGGAGAAGAGGCGCCCCCCAGTGGCTGTGGTTGGAGGAGGAGGGAGGGAGGGTGCCCAAGAGGGACCAGGCCTGGTGGTTTCTCCTCTGAGGGGGAGGCCATCTTGAACTGGTTCAGTCTGTAGCACCTTTGAGACCCACTGAAAGAAAGAAGTTGGCAGCAGGAGCTTTCCTAGACTTCAGTCTGCGTCCTCAGATGCAATTGATATAGAAAGAGCTCTCTTAGCACCTTTGAGACTCACTGCCAGCTTGAGCTTTCCTAGACTTCAGTCTTCTTCTTCAGATGCAGCTGGAGATGATGATGATGATGATGATGATGATGATGATGATGATGATGATGATGATGATGATGATGTAGTGGAGAGAGATCTTGTAGCACCTTTGAGACCCACTGAACAAAAAGAAGTTGGCAGCAGGAGCTTTCCTAGACTTCATTCCGCTTTCTCAGATGCAGTTGGATATAATGATGACAATGTAGAGAGAGATCTTGTAGCACCTTTGAGACCCACTGAAAGAAACAAGTTGGCAGCAGGCACTTTCCCGGACGCAAGTCTACTTCCTCCACCAAATACATACAGTGGAGTGGAAACCAGGGACCCAGTTCCTCATGTCTTTGTTCACTATAATCATAGAATCATAGAGTTGGAAGAGACCCCAAGGACCATCCAGTCCAAACCCCTGCCATGCAGGAACTCTCAATCAAAGCACCCCCTTTGACGGATGGCCATCCAGCTTCTGTTTAAAGACCTCTAAAGAAGGAGACTCCACTACACTCTGAGGGAGTTTGTTCCACTGTCGAACAGCCCTTACTGTCAGGAACTTCCTCCTAATGTTGAGGTGGAGTCTCTTTTCCTGGAGCTTGCATCCCTTGTTCCGTGTTCTAGTCTCTGGAGCAGCAGAAAACAAGCTTGCTCCCTCCTCAATATGACATCCCTTCAAATCTTTAAACAGGGCTATCATATCACCTCTCCTCCAGGCTAAACATCCCAAGCTCCTTAAGTCGTTCCTCATAGGGCGTGGTTTCCAGACCCTTCGCCATTTTAGTCGGCCTCCTATCCTTAAAACTGGACCTGCAACTTCATTTCCATACACAAAGGATTCTGAATTTGAATTGACATCCTCACATACCAATGGTCTGTGCCTGGTTTCCACTCCACCAAGAGCACCCAAGGAAGTAGACTGAAGTCTAGGAAAGCTCCTGCTGCCAACTTCTTTCTTTCAGTGAACCTCAAAGGTTCCTACAAGATCTCTCTACAGACTGGTTCTACAGACGAACACAGCTATATCTTTGAATTCTTGAACTGGCTCAGTTACTGAACCACCAGTTGTCTTCATTTTCTGACCATTTCCGTCATTTGGGAGTTTATCACACTGGGGCTAATTTCAGCATTAAAGAGAGATTAAAGTGCATTTTAAGCATCCCCAAAATAAAGCAAAAATGGCAAGTAATTTCACGAATGGCTATCACACGCAGTTGCGCAAATAAAGTGATATTGGAACTGCATTGTCGCTGAAATCCCAAAAGTAAAAAGATACATGTTATTGCTTCTTTGTGACCACTTTAATGGCAGGTTTTGTGTGACGTCATGTGATATTTTTTCCCATAATTATGTGATTTTTTTTTTTTGGGGGGGGGGGGATATTCACCGGATAAACTGCCAGTTTCCTTTGTGTGATAAACTTCTTGGAAACATTGCTTGCCTTTTTCGCTTCTGTGGAAGTGGACTGGAGGCCATAGAAACTTATGCTGGAATAAACCAGCTATTCTTGAAAGTGCTACTGGATTACTTTATACCACATAATACTAAAACAGACTAACACAGCTATTTATTTTTTTAACATGACCCCCCCCCCCCTTTTTGGTGAACATTTTAGGCGTTTGATGAAGTGGTTTTGATGACTCTTCTCACAATCAGTAAGTTAGTGTTTAAGGTGCCATGAGGTTTCTATAGGTTGCTCATGTGAGTGGGCTGGTAGTGCAAAATCTTGTTCCTTCTTACCTAATGTATGCACTCAACATGTGTTGATGGTGTCTTTAATGGGAGCATGCATCAGTTTATCTCATGCAGCCTTTTTTTTAAA
Source organism: Sceloporus occidentalis (assembly GCA_023333645.1). Lineage (NCBI taxonomy): Eukaryota > Metazoa > Chordata > Lepidosauria > Squamata > Phrynosomatidae > Sceloporus > Sceloporus occidentalis. The sequence continues at coordinate 123,634,629 of JALMGF010000002.1, read as the reverse complement.
TGTAAAATTTTCATCAGTGGAAAACAGGACTCTAAACAAATATTTAATAATAATAATAATTTGTTTTATTTATATACCGCTTTTCCAAAGATCATAGCGGTGAACAGCAAGTAAGCTCTCAGTCTGGAGTACAAAATGAAATTGTGATAGCATTTAACAGCAAAGGGGGGGGGGGACTCCACTAGGAGGAAAGACTGCAAGGTTTGGACTGGAGCTCTTCAGCTAAAATAAAAAGGCAAGTAAGGGGAGGCATGATAGATTAATGCATTTCTGTACAATGGAGAGAAAGGACAAGGAGACATTTTCCTTATCAGGAGGAAATAATCAAAGATCAGACCATTTTAGGACTTAATCTGTGGAGGTGAGAGTGACAAAGAAGCTGTTTGTTGCCATTGCTTCAGTACGGAGTTGTACAGTCACATTAATTATTCAGAGTGTTTTAAAGAGTGATTACATTCTAGGCTCAAGGTAGTTTGGGCTCAGAAAGAAGTTTTGTAGATGAAACAAACTGAACAGGTTGATTCTGTCCTTCCTGGTTGTGATCATGGCCTTATTCTGGACTGTTTGGCTGGTAAATTACCTGTAGCTGCCAGATCAAATAGTGTGGTTCTGTCCTGTTTGACAGTAGGCAGTGCTGGGGACCTGTTGCTTGGATCCATGGCTGTTTGTATACGGGGCTCCTTAGTGTTCATTCTGTGTTTTTTAACACTACATGAAGCGTTGAGGAAGCTCATCTGGAGTACTGTGACTGAGCGTTATTGTTATCCAAAGGAGATACCCAGCTCCATCTCTCTTTTTTTCACTTATGGAAGGAGGTTGGAGACATCCTCTTATCTGGAAGCTATGAGGCACTGAATGTGTATGAACAAACTAAGTTTCAGACAAGACAAAGTCTCCGTTCATTGGCAGGCAACCTATTAGCCAGGCCAGCAGCACAACTCATGGCTTTCCTGGAAGAAGCTGGTAAATTGGGATTGAGATTACAAACTGTGCTGGTTATGATTGTATTTCCTCTGAAGGACCAGATTTAAAGCTTGGATCCAGTATTGTCCCAATGCAGCTCTTGGGTCCAGTATTGCCCTGAGAGGCCTGGATGGCTGCTGCAGCTATGGCAGCCTTCACTGAGCATTGGCTAGTATTTCAGGTGCACCCTTCTGCAGAAGATGAATCTTCTGGCCCTGTGATCTATGTATGCTATTTAAATTATTTTAATGCATCCTGTGTGGAGCTGCCCTTTGAAACGTTTTCAGAATTATAATTAGGGAAGACCTCTTTGGTGTGTACTTCAGCAACCATATATGGTTCTTGGATCAACTGCCCCAACTTCAAATTTGTGTCGGAGCAAATTCAGGGTGCTGGGTTTCACCTATAAAGCCCTAAACAGTTTAGAACAGGCTGTCTGAAAGACTGCCTCCTTCATATGAGTCTACCTATAAAAATGGCCTTTGGTATCCACTGGGGTTTGGTTCCAGGACCACAACCACCACCCTTTAAATACCAAAATCTGTGGATGGTCAAGTTCCATTATATACAATGGTGTAGTAAAATGGCATCCCTTATATAAAATGGTGAACAATTCAAAGATTTGTTCCTTGCTTTAAAATACACACACACACACACAAGCCGTGATTGGTTGAATCCTTGGAGGCAGAACCTGTCGATGCAGGGGGCCAACTGTACTGTGTAGTCTTCAACAGAGGCCCTGGTTTGTGTCCAGTCCCCCAAAGTGGTATGGTCGGTAGGTATATAAGTAAGGATGTTTATGCATGTTCAGAGAAGTGTTCCCAGGCATTGCATGATAATCATTTGCTATTTGATGTTCTTTTGTTGCCTGTTTATCGTACGATTTCCTGTATTGCTATGTATTTTATACGTATTATCCTATTATCTCTTAGATCGTATGCCATAGGCAGGTTTACTCTTATATATTTATTGTTTTATGTACAGCGCTGTGCAAATCTACAGCACTATATAAATAATAATAATAATAATAATAATAATAATAACAACAACAATAATAATAATAATAATAATGCAACAGCACTCTCACTGTGGAATTCCCCCCAAAGGGAGGTTAGGTAGCTTCTATTACTGCCGAGTTTTAGACAGACAGTGAAGACTATCCTTTTTTTACCAGGCCTTTGGCTTTCAGAATTGTTCTTGGTCTGTTTTTAAAGAACGTTTTAGCTTCTGGGGTTTTTTTATTGTTGTGATTTTTAATGTATTTTATGTAACTATGCAATGGTATATAACGTCTTTTTAAAAATATTTATTATTTATTTAGTTGATTTTATTTGTTAGATTTCTACCCCAGTTTTCTGCCCCGCACCCCCCATAGGATATGAGTGAAAAGCATTCAGTGTGCTAATAAGGACATTTGACATTAGTACTCATATTAGAGAAAGAAAATTAGCTCCACAAATGTGCTATATGAATCCGAGAGACAGAAAGACCACTCCTCATTTAGAAAAGGAAGATGAGTCCATTCCAGGTGCACGTTTCAGTAGTTCAAAAATCTTGGCAGAGTCTGTAAAAATAAAAACAAAATTTTGTTATACTTGTTAACATTTAGCAAAAATTGAATTTTAAAAAAACCATGGAAGATAGGACCATCTGCAACGAACTTGATTTGCCCTACCCCTCTCTGGGTTTATGTTATACTTTAGTGGGCTGTAACCTCTGTATTAGATGCTGAAGGCAGGATTAAAGACAGAACTAGTGGCCTGTTACAGACTGCCAAAATAAAGCTGCTTTGGGTCTCTTTGGAGGTATGCTGTTTAAATGATGCACGCACCCTAAGAATCCAGAAGCTGCACCAAAGCTGCACTCGGGTGTTTAGGAATGGAGTGTGGCTTTGGTGCGACCACTGGACCCTTAGGACCCATGCATCATTTAAATAGCATACCTCCAAAGAGACCCGAAGCAGCTTTATTTTGGCAGTCTGTAACAGGCCAGTGAGACTAGCCTTCTCTGTCTACTAAACAGCTACTAGATGTGGTTCTGATGCTTTCATGGGCAGTTGCTTCAGCAAGATAGAATGACAGATCAACAAGTTTTTCTTTGCCTCTTCAAATTAAATTTAACAAGCATCAATTGGCAGACAACTGTCAGGCCTATTGTAGCTCTCAAAATCTTGCCTTCACTCACCTGACATTTTCTGTAAGGGTTAAAATGTCTCAGAACTTGTTTACTGTCTCAGAGCACTGGATTCTTCAGGAACTTGTTCCTTCCTGATCCAGATGGATGTCACATCTACTCAGAGCTGATCCTTGCTGAGCTAAGAGAACTGGGCTGATCTACAATGAGGATCAGCTGAACATGCCCTCCTCGGAAGAGAAGGGAGGGTGTGGGGAAGAAAAGATTGGAAGAGTTGTAAAAATATAATTCTGATTGCATGTGAAACCAAAAGGAATTTGCAGCATGGCAAGAAATCTGTGCCCAAGAGAAACGTAGGAGGAGCATTGCTTCCTGTCTCTTCTCCCCTTCATTTTCAGAAATAATGAAACTTTTTGTTATTGTTCATTCATGTCTAGTTCTAGGGAATGTGATCAAGGTTGCGTGATGTAGCTAGATGCTTCTTAACTTAATACAACTTTGGAAATTTCAACTGGCTTGGTTAAAGACTTGGAAAATTGATTCCTCCCCCTCCTCCTAGTGTGTTCTGTCCTTGTACATGCGTAGAGGGTAAATTAAATGCATGGAGGTGTCTTACCTATAAAATATACAGAATGGTGATATGTTGGGATTAATTGCTTCAGAAGGAAAGGATCTGACTGTGGGTGTGTCTACACAAGAGAAAACTCTTGTACTGACCTCAAACCTGGTGCTGTCTGTCCAGACAATGTAGGGCAAGTTCCAAACAAAGCCACTTCTTTTAGCCTTTAATCTGATGTAAAAAAAAAAAGTCACCGGTTACTGTAGAGCTTCCAGGAAACTACAGTGTGACATTGGTGTTTTTGAAGTGTGGACAGCTAGATCAGGTTAGATTCAGGGTTATCCAGTTGTCCATACATCACAGACACCCACCAGGCTAGATTGGTAATGGCAGGTGTCACCATTTCCTGTCCTCATTGATCAATGCTGAAAAGCCGTTGCCACCCTTGCCTTGCCGGTGAAGCAGTTCCCTGGCAGAGCCTTGCTGGTGATATTGCTTCAGGAGAGGTCAGAATGGGGTGCCCAGCCACATGATCAACAAGGAGGAAAACTTCTGGCTAGCTCAGAATGGAGTACCCACCTTGTTGATCACATTGCCAGACACCCCATTCCAACCTCACCAGAAGCAATGTCCCCAGTAAGGCTCTGACAGGGAACTGCTTGAAATCATGATCATAATGTAAGGTATCCCATCGCTAAGGCTTAACAAATCATCAAGGAACAATCAAAAATGAATGTCCATAATTCAAATATAAATCCATTTCGCAATAGCAATAGCAGCTTCATTTATATACTGCCTCATACTGCCTAAGCAGTCTCTAAGTGGTTTACAACTGTAAGCTAATTGCCCCCAACTAGGGTTGCCATCATGGAGGACCTCCAAACCGGGACAAATGTAGGACCAGGTTTGAAAATGTAGGACTTTTTTTTTTTTAATTTCCTGGCTAGGAAATTAAAAAAAAAGTCCTACATTTTCAAACCCTGTCCTCCTCCTCCCGGCTTCGGAGGACGCCTAGGCTCTCTCCCAAGTCGGGAGGAGGAACAGGGGCCGCTTGGAATCGCGCCGCGGTTCCAGTGGCCTCTTCCTCCTCCCGGCTTCGGAGGACGCCTAGGCCGCCTCCCAGGCCGGGAAGGGGCGCGGGGAAGCTTGGCACCGTGGCGATCGCCTCGGTGCCAGGCTTCCTCCTCCTCCTCCCGCCCTGGGAGGGCTCCTAGGCCGGCTCCCAGGCCGAGAAGGGCGGGGGGAAGCCTGGCATCGCGGCGATCGCCGAGGTGCCAGGCTTCCTCCTCCTCCTCCCGGCCTGGGAGGGCTCCTAGGCCGGCTCCCAGGCCGAGAAGGGCGGGGGGAAGCCTGGCATCGCGGCGATCGCCGAGGTGCCAGGCTTCCTCCTCCTCCTCCTGGCCTGGGAGGGCTCCTAGGCCGGCTCCCAGGCCGAGAAGGGCGGGGGGAAGCCTGGCATCGCGGCGATCGCCGAGGTGCCAGGCTTCCTCCTCCTCCTCCCGGCCTGGGAGGGCTCCTAGGCCGGCTCCCAGGCCGAGAAGGGCGGGGGGAAGCCTGGCATCGCGGCGATCGCCGAGGTGCCAGGCTTCCTCCTCCTCCTCCCGGCCTGGGAGGGCTCCTAGGCCGGCTCCCAGGCCGAGAAGGGCGGGGGGAAGCCTGGCATCGCGGCGATCGCCGAGGTGCCAGGCTTCCTCCTCCTCCTCTCGGCCTGGGAGGGCTCCTAGGCCGGCTCCCAGGCCGAGAAGGGCGGGGGGAAGCCTGGCATCGCGGCGATCGCCGAGGTGCCAGGCTTCCTCCTCCTCCTCTCGGCCTGGGAGGGCTCCTAGGCCGGCTCCCAGGCCGAGAAGGGCGGGGGGAAGCCTGGCATCGCGGCGATCGCCGAGGTGCCAGGCTTCCTCCTCCTCCTCCCGCCCTGGGAGGGAGCCTAGGCCGGCTCCCAGGCCGGGAAAGAGGCGGAGGCTGCTCCTCATCGCGGCGATCGCCGCGGTGGGAAGCGGCCTGCTCCTCCTCCCGGCCTGGGAAGAAGCCTCGGCCGGCTCCCAGGCCGGGAAGGAGGCGGGGGCCGCCCCTCATCGCGGCGATCGCCGCGGTGGGAAGCGGCCTCCTCCTCCTCCCTGGCCTCGTGGAGGCCTTGAGGACCCCGCGGCCGGAGCTCCGACCGCGGAGCCGCCTCTAAGGCCTCGCTGGGGCCCGGGAGGGAGCGTCTCCGCGGCTGGAGCTCCAACCGCGGAGAGCCTTCCCAGGCCTCAGCAAGGCCTTGGAGCCGCCGCGGGGCCTGAGGTGGCCGCGGTGGGCGGGGCCGTCCCGGTTTGGGCGCCAAACCGGGCCGGGACCGGGACAGCACCGCCCAAACCGGGATTGTCCCGCCCCCCGGCGGGATATGGCAACCCTACCCCCAACAAGCTGGGTACTCATTTTAGTGACCTCTGAAGGATGCCAGGCTGAGTCAAGCCTTGGCTAGTTCTGAGTTCTTATGATTTGTGAGTGAGTGGCTGCAGTACAATTCATGCAGTTTACATTATGGTTGTTGTTCAATATTTTACTGTATAATCATTTTCTAGATGGTTTATATAGTTTCATTATTCCACTGGATGTTTAAAATTGTATTATTGTAGTAAACACATGTAATTTGTGGTTTAATAAGTTTTTGCATTATTGTTAAATAAGTATTCACAAGTGCCAGACTTTCCTAGGAGTCATATAGATGGCCCCGAAGAAGCGGTGTGTGGCCACGCTAGCAGCGATCATGTCATGGCTGCAGCAACGACATGCCCCCAATCCTAATCCAGGCCACCGCCACAGTCCTTAACCTGGCTACCTGCAAGGAGTGGCTTTTCATAGCTACGTTTTGTGCCAGCTCTTTTGGGTTGGGGCAGCTTCCGGATGTATTCAGGGTTTGCATCTTGTAAGTACCACACACCTCAACATGGCCCAAAGCCAGCACGTTTGCCACGTCTGTTTCAGGCCCTAGTTAGTTTTTTGAGGGCCATTAAGGCTGGCCTGGGGGCAGAGTCGAGGCATGGTGTCCATAGAACGCATGTCCTGACTCCGCCCCATGGCGGCATGATGCCACATGCCACTACACACAGTGTGTGCTGTCACTGTGCTCCTTTGGTACTGCACCCACATGACACAACACCAAAGAAGCGCCGTCAAGCTGTGGTGCCGCGGTTATCATACCCTTTCTAGGGTGCAAAAGGACCCCCTTTTACGGCTCCTTTTTGAGCCCTGGAAAGGCCAGATCAGGGCCACAGCAACCACATGCTGCAGCTCTGATCTGGCCTTTCCAGGGCACAAAAAGGAGCCATAAAAGACCAGATCAGAGCTGCAGCAACCGCATGCCTCAGTTTAAGACCTTCTCTGTTTAAGGGCACATACCCTACATTTCCCTTTTAGACCACAAATGAATTCCAGGTGCTGTAGCCTATATTTCAGAGGAAGGAACTGGCAAAACTACTGAGTATTCCTAGCTTAAGAAAACCCTGTGAAATTCATGGGTCATCATGAGTCTACAGGTTACTTGAAGACATACACATACACACACACGTTTTATTGTTATATAAATGTTTTCCCAGTAACCAAAGGGATATGCACAGAAATGAGAAGGCAGGGGAAGCAAATCACATGTAACAATGCAATATTATGAATTATGTAGTCAGAAGAAAGTCCCACTTTGTTTAATGGAACATACTCCCTAATAAGCACATTTAGCATTGGAACATTAGCATGATTTAAATGTTAAGTTCAAGTAAAAGCAAAGTTGCTTGAAAATTATTCTGTAAATATTTTAAGACACGACAATTCAGTAGCATGCATTCCTATCACATTGTTTATATTTTGTGAACAAAATGTAGGTGCTGAAAATGTCATTATACTGATTTTAGCACACTTGAATATTCTCTACATTAAATATACAGATATTCCCTATGTAAAAATGCTTTTCCTATGTCCTAGTCTCATGTTTGTTTAATGTGGGCTGTAAGTGGAGGACTGTGACTAGCCACCCTGTTTTTCCACCCACTGAATATTAAATTGGGGGGGGGGGGGTAGGAATTGATTGTATGAACGTGCAACTGAATGCATGCTTGGAAACTCCTGCCATGCCACTGTACATTCCATGTGCACGTGCAGCCTGTTCTCACCTTCTTCTAAATGCACAGATGGAGAGGGAGCTGTAAAAAGCATCCTAATGCCTATCTTCCACATGTGTGGGACACTGTAAGACTGGATCATGAGAAGAAAATTGTAGTTATGGCAAGGTGGGTGTTTATTACATTAAAAGAACCCAGTTTACTAATATTGCATTCATCTGTTAATTGTTGTTAACTGCCCTTGAGTCAACCCCAGCTCATGGAGACCTTGTGGATAAGACACCTCCAAGACCGCCGGTCCTCCACTGTTCTGCTTAGGTCCTGTAGATTCATCTCATTACCTCCCTGATTGGTATGTAGAGAGATCTTGTAGTACCGTTGAGACAAACTAAAGAAAGAAGTTGGCGACATGGGTTTTCATAAACTTGTCTGCTTCCTCAGATGCATATTTCCTCAGAAGCCGGCAAGTTAAACTGCCTTTTGAGCGGCTTTGAAGCATGGCATTTACACAAAGCACACTCCCCAAACACCCGGAAGCCATCCGGAAGTTGCTCAGCCAATCACACAGGGGCAGGTTCAGGATGCTCTGGGATGTGACGTTTACACACCACATGCTGCTGGAATGTCTGGTAGCTGCCCTGGGTTTGTGGCAGGGCCGCTTAAGACAGCTTTTTACTGGCCCAAATAGGAGCAGATCTTTTCTGCTCCTATTTGGGCTGGCTCCAGGGCAGATTGGGGCCACAGCATGTGGTAGCCGTGGCTCCGGAGCGACCAGCTCTGAGTTGGCCCCAATCTGCCCTTTTCGAGCAGTCTGTTCCTCCTCTTAATCTCAAAGGTGCTACAAGATCTCTCTAAGTACTGATTCAACAGACTAACACAGCTATGTCTTTAAATTCTCCCTGCACTTAGGGTGGAAAAATGAAATGCACAGATATAGGATGGGGGACACCTGGCTGAATGAAACTACATGTGAAAGGGATCTGGGAGTCCAAGTAGACGATAAGTTGAACATGAGTCAACAGTGTGATGCAACAGCTAACAAGGCCAATGCGATTATAGGCTGCATCAATAGAAGTATAGTGTCTAGATCAATGGAAGTAATAGCCCCACTCTATGCTGGTCTGGTCAGGCCCCACCTGGAATATTGTGTCCAGTTCTGGGCACCACAATTCAAAAAGGACATTGAGAAACTGGAGCATGTCCAAAGGAGGGCAACTAAAATGGTGAAGGGTCTGGAAACCATGCCCTGTGAGGAATGCCTTAGGGAGCTGGGTATGTTTAGCCTGGAGAAGAGAAGGTTAAGGGGTGATATGATAGCCCCGTTTAAATATTTGACGAGATGTCATATTGAGGAGGGAGCAAGCATGTTTTCTGCTACTCCAGAGACCTAGAACACGGAACAATGAATGCAAACTACACGAAAAGAGATTCCACCTCAACATTAGGAGGAACTTCCTGACAGTAAAGGCTGTTTCAAACTGGAACACATTAGGCGGGATACAAACCGCCGCTTTGCTGCGCTTCCCCGCCGCCGCCGTTTGCTCCGCGCGGGAGCTGCAGCAGTCAAACCGCGCGGCTCCCGCGCGGAGCAAAAAAGAAGCTCCATTTCGGAGCTTCTTCTTGCGGCGCCTCTATGACGTCGCGAGGCGCCTGGCGCGGACTCGCGACGTCATAGGCGCCGCGACACATCTGGACGCTATGCGTCCAGTACGTAAAGATGGCGGCGCCCATGTGGAAGGGGCACCACCCTCTTGTACGTATTGTATACGTACTAGGGTTAGGGGGGTGCGGAAGCACCGCCCCTTCCTAACCCTAGTACGTATACAATACGTACTATATGGCGGTATGTATCCCGCCATTATTTCCTCAGTGTAGTGGAGTCTCCTTCCTTAGAGGTCTTCAAACAGAGGCTGGATGGCTATCTGTTGGAGATGCTTTGATTTAGATTTCCTGCATGGCAAGGGGGTTGGACTGGATGGCCCTCGCGGTCTCTTCCAACTCTGATTTTATGATTCTATGATCATTGATAAGATAATGGTAAAGGCAGTGTTGTCTTAACTCAGATGGTCATGGGTGATATGGATCATTTAGATTCATTCATACTATGATCTGAACTGATTCAAGGAAAGAAATGGGTTGGTTTCCCTGGCAGATAACTTGATGGCAAAGGAATGGGGGAAATCCAGTCCCTGGACTTCTCCCTGGCCTTTCATACCATTACCTGTGGTACACTTCTGGGTTGCCTAGGTGGGGCAGAACTAAGAGGCATAAAGTGATAATGGTTCAAATTATTCTGGGAGGAGAGGACACAAATGTTGGTGATGGGTTGCTCCTATTCCTCTCCCACAATCGTTCGCTCATGAATTTTCAGGGCTCGATCATGTTCCCTATACTCTATGCTGCTAGTAGAAGTCCTCAGGAGGTTTGGACTGAACTGGTGTCGGCATGCTACAGTTCTGCCTTACATGTCCATCAGTGAATTGGCGGAGGGGTGGGGGGGGCAGAAAGAAAGAGAAACTTTAAATACATTTGTAGCGCCACTTCTAATTTTGATGAAAACTAACAAACTGAAAATTAATCTAGATTAGGTAGAGATTGGCCTGGTGTAGAAATCTGCCAATCTGGATAAGAGAGTTGCAACTAAAAGATCAGGGGCACAGCTTGGTGGTGTGCAGAGGGTGTGTTTTGGGTTTAGTGCTCTTGCTGAAGGGACAGGTGGCATTGATGGCCATGAATACCCTTTTGTTGTTGTTGTTGTTAGCTGCCCTTGAGTTGACTTTGACTCATGGTGACCCCGTGAATAAGATATCTCCAAGATTCCCTGTCCTTAACTCCCCTGCTCAGGTCTTGTAGTTATCAGATGTTAATTTGCCATCTGTTAATGTGTCATCTGATTTACAACTGTGCCCCTATCTGGACCTTGCAATTGCCCATGCACTGGTCAAAAAAGGATGGACAACTGTAATGCGTGTTTCAGCCGTTGCAGATGACACCAACTCTGTGTGAACTACACTGACCGAGGTCCAAAACACACTGCAGAAATAATACAGTTTGAGAAACACACTGCAGAAGTAAGACAGTTTGAGACTGCTTTAACTGTACTAGTTGAGTGCTAGGGAATCCTGAGAATGGTAGTTTATTGTGGAACCAGAGCCCTCTGACAGAGGCCTAAATGTCTCACAAGACTGTTTTAACTGTCCTGGCTCAATACTAGGAAATATGGGAATTGTAATTTTGTGAGACATTTAGCCTTCACAATAAACTAAAGTTCCCATGATTCTCAAGCACTGAACCAGTAAAGTTAAAGTGGTCTCAAACTGGATTATTTCTGCAGCGTGTTTTCAACCTGAAAGTGAAATTCTGAGCCTAGCTCAAGGCACTAGCCAATATCTTTATAGTCCTAAATGGCTTCTTGGCCTTCTTGGTAACTTTTTCTAGGCTCTGGAATTTCCTGTTAAAAGCGACTTCGAACTTTATCGCACACATTTTTCCCCCCGTTATGGGAACTGGAAGGGGACTCTCAGGGCCGCAGGCAACCTGCAAAAAACGGATTTTATTGCACAGTGAAACGTCCTCAAAAGGGTCCCGTTCCATCCCCCAGTGCCAAGTTAAGTGCTTACTGTTAGTAAATTAAAGCTTATGAAACTAAAAATAACTATTCTTCAGCTTGTTAAAGAGCAAGATATTAACAATTCATGTATATCAAGAGATGCACAGAGAGTTGGGCTTGGGAACAGAATTAAGGAAGCTTCTATTACTTATGAACAAATTAAGCGATTTTTCCATTTCTTTGAGTCTCACCTAATGGACTAGTCAGATGGAACATGCTCAAATGGATTTTGGAACCAAAACTGTTCTGATCTAATTGACTCACATGAAAACAGCCTAATCCTCAGTACTATCCCTAGTTCATCATAACACTGTTTTCCTCTTAATATCTGTATTGTGTTCATATCATGGATTCTCTTTCACAAATAACCAGAATACAACAGCAACTATCTTGTTTTGAAGCTGAATTGAACTTCTGCAAAGCTTCCAAACATGTGCTTCATTTTCAAAACAAGGCACCTGCTCCCTGCATACATTGTTTTAAAGGGCTGAAACAGAGTGCCGGATCTGGTCCATGGAAACCGCATGCCGTGGCCCCAATCAGGCATTTTTCCAGCCCCCAAAGAAGCAACAAAATGCCACTCCTTTTTGGGGTGGGAAAAAGGCGCCCTTTCCGCTGTGGCTGTGGTTTTTCCACATTTCTGCGGCATGATGCATGTAAACACCATGCCACAGAAACACTGTGACGCTGTCTGCTGTGTGGTTAGTGGGGTGGCATGACACTGTCTTGGGGCGGTGTTAGGGCATGTGACTTGCATACGCCATACCCCCATGCCACCCCGAAGCCAGAGTTTTTTACCCATCTGCCCCAAAATTAGAATGCAAGGTAGTGCACTACCATCAATATTTGATTCCTTCATCAAAATTAAGCCCTAAATAGGTGTCATAGCAATAAAAACACAAACGAAATATAAATCTGAAGGGTGGGGGCTTAAATCTGTGAGTGTCTTTGAGCAACAGTTGGGGAGTAGACACTCCATTGGAAACTTCAGTTCATTCAGGACATGTAGTGCTCATTTGCTGTGACATATAGCCATACAGTCAGCATACAGTACTTTTGGCTAGATTGTTGCATTTCACCATTATGTGGCCATCTTCACCCTCCAATTTTTGGTATGATATTGGCTGGAAATCCCTGATAAGAGATTCAGAATCTCTGTCCACCCAGTTCTAGTTTCACCCAGAGATGTCCTGAACTTGGACTTGGGAAAGGGCTTTCTTGGCTGTGATGCCAGCCTTTAGCACTCTCTTCCTAGGGAGGTTCATTTTGTCTCTTCTTTGATGGCCTTCTAGTAGCACCTTTCTCTTCTAGTAGAGCCAGATTGATGGTGTGTCGTTTCTTCATGATGTATTAGCTTTTCATATTTTTATCTGACTTCGTCAATGTTGTTTTGCATTGTGAACTGCCTTGATTGTTATCTTTGAACAGTAAGTTGATATACTAATACAAAAAATAAATCATGTTCAAAGTTTTATATATACATTTCTAGAAGTTAACTTTTCAACATCCTGTTGAAAGGATCGTTTGACTGCATATTTTCTGTCTCTGAAACTCCTGCTGCTTCCCATGAGTAGTTTCAGAAAATAGACAGACTGACCAGATGCCATCTAGGGAGCTGATAGCTGTGTTCTCCCACCCTGCATGGGAAAAGACGGCCAGTGGAGTGACCAAGAGAAAATGCTATCAATCAGGGAGTTGTTGGATTGACTCTTGTGATGTCATGAACTTTTTGTAGAAAATGCTATTTTACATTAAGGCAATTTGGTTTTATATGTAATTGAATACTAGAGATCATCATATAAGGAACTAGTTGAACGGGGTGAGTGATGGAATATTAAGCATGGTGATTGGTGGAATGTTTGCAGGGATACAAATGGGGTTGATGGTTGACAGGTGGTCTGGCGGGTGGAATGGAGATACTGGTATGTACTATGGGGTTGAGTGAGGATTAAGGTTAAGAGAGTCAGGTTAAGGTTAAAGAATTTAGGAATCAATGAGTGGGTTTTAAGAGTTTGATGCCTGGTATACACCACCAGGAAGCAACTTCCTGGCGGGAATAGTAGGGCTCAGGAGCGTGCACCAACCACATGCTCCCGGGCCCTACTACGTGCGGGCGGCACCATTATTGCGCGGCACTGGCCCACACAGGGGGCGTGTCTATGACATATGGGTGCCTGAGTGCCCACACGTCTTTTACAGCAAGTGGCGTCATAAGGCTGCATTGCAGCCCTTACGAAGCCGCAAAAAAGAAGCCGCTCTAGGCGGCTTCTTTTTTGCTGCCCAACTGTGCCGTGCAGTTTAGTTGCTTTGCAGCAGTGAAGAAGGCCAGCGTTTCCCTGCCAGTCTGTACCAGGCTTGAGTTAGCTAAGAAAAGAGTGTGAAAGTGAATTTTTTTTTATTTTTATTTTTTTTTTTTGCTGTAAATCTATTTAATTGTTAATCTTTTTTAGTTTGTTCAACTTTGCTCCTTTCTGAAAGTTTTTTAAACAGAGGCTGGTTGGCCATCTGTTGGGGATCCTTTGATTCTATGTTCCTGCATGGCATGGGGTAGAGTGGATGGCCCCTGTGGTCCAACTCTATGATTCCATGAAGCGTTTTTGTTTTCATGTTAGTGAAACTGTGTGTAACCATAGCTGGAATGTGGTAGAACTAATGGGGTAGAATAATTTCTGTAAGCCATGACTTTGCTAAGTAATTAGTAAAGAAATGGGTCCACTAGCAATTGAGATGTACTGTCTGTGTAATGGGTTCATTGATTTGTACTGATGGCTGTTGGACAGTGGACTCTTCCCATCTGTGGGAGTTTCAGTTCCTCTCGGCCCTCCACAGATAGGAAAAAGCACGTACACTCAAAATCTATATTATTTAATGAGCATTGATGACACACACCTGTGTCAGCACATCCTTGAGCATGTGCCACCATTGAATAATATGGGGCATGGTGAGCTGTGGATGCTCCAGTGCATAGATAGATAGCCCACTGGTATGGCAGGCCCACTGTAATCTGGATCCATTATATCATGACATGCTCTCTCCCATGAAAGAGTTGCACTTTCACTGGTTGAAGTAGATTCTCATGCCACAATATACTTTTTAGAAATCCAAATCCAAGGCCAATTTTTATTTCATTTCTTACCTTTCTTACAAGGGAAATGTCAGATTATGAGATATGCACAGTTCATGCCAGATACTGGGCACAGCCCAAAGTAAAACAAAACCATAAATGCCTGGACTCCAGCAAGCTGCAATGTCTATGGGACTTTGACCTGAGTTAACTGCTGAGTGAGAACCACAATCTGGAAATCAGGGGTCAGAGTCCTTGGCTTGTGCCAAGATTCACCATGCATGGACTGAGGCCTTCTACACTGATGACTGCTGGACTGATGATGTCATTGGACTTGTATGAGCTCCTAACTAATCTCAGGATTCTCCACTTTTTTATTCTAGGTTCCACAATCCCCTTTGTAGTTATGTCAGATCAAAATTATTCTGAAAATAAAGATTTTGAAGCAGACTACAGTGGTTCTATCCATCCCATTGTTAAAATATCTGTGACGATTTGGGACTGGGGAGGGGACAGAACCCCATAGATGCCCTTTCTCAAGAAGAGAAACCGGTCAGCCTTGGAATCTCTAGAAACCCACTGAATGATTTGTAACATCAGTGTTGCTGAACGAATATGCGATCATAGCTATAGCAATAGTAGCTTCATTTATATACCACTTCATACCTCCTAAGAAGTTGCTAAACAGTTTACAACTGTAAGCTAATTGCCCCCAACAAGCTGGGTACACATTTTAACTACCTTGGAAGGATGCAAACCCGAGTCGAGCCCGAGCCCTTGGCTGGTATTGAAATGGTTGTAGGTAAGTGGCTGCAGTACAGGCATTTAACCACTGCGCCAACAGGGCTCCTGAATAAATGAATAATGTTTGAACTGGGAACTGGAAATTTCTAGGGACTGATTAGAACCAAGATGCCAGGGTGGCATTGGGTTACATTGGTAATCAGTCCCCAAAGTAGAAATGCAAGTTTGCAAATGGGGTTGCTGGGTTTGTCAGAATTGCTTTCTGTGTAACCATCATGATGAGGCAGCTGGAATGTGTGAGTGGTTTTTGTGTGGGTGTGTCGATACATGACCATTCATATAGATTTTATTTCTGTGACTGACATCTGAAATTATTTTTATTTTTAAAAGTTTTTAGAATTAATAGTTGTACACTTTGATAGTCAAAGAGACAAAAACTGGAGAGCACTCAGTAGAATCCATGGTTTGTGGGGTGAATGGTCAATGTCTCCAAGGGCTCAGTGGATGGTTATATTTATTTTGGGAAAATCCCAATGTATTTCAATCCATATATACAGTTGGCCCTTCTTATACAGAGATTTCTTATACACAGATTCAAGTATCCACAGATTGAAAATGTTCCAAAAAAGTATAAATTTCAAATATCAAACCTTAATTTTCCATTTTTTATAAGGGACATCATTTTGCTGAGTCATTATATTTATTGGGACTTGAGCATCCATGGATTTTTTTATCCACGGGGGATCTTGGAACCAAACCCCAGCATATAACAAGGGTTCACTGTATTTCAATGACTGTCTTCAGGGGCTACATAAACACATAAAAATAAATATAAGTTTACAATTAAAAGGACAGCACATAATTATATAAGACATTGGGTGTTTTCCAAAATAAATGCAAGTATCTACTGAGTCTCCCTTTTCCCCGCTGAGGACAATGCTCCTGTGCCAAAGATAACCAGCGAATCCATTCCATCAGAGCAGTTGTTAACTTAAAAGGTGGGGGGAACTTGAGGTCCGCACCAACAGTGTCAGTGTCTTCTTGATATTTGTGGGGAATTGTTATTTCAAAAGGAGGCCTATGAGAGCAGCGTAACTTTGGGGATATTTTCACCTATGTATACAAATGCTAACTGCAAAGAGACTCCAGTTTCGGTGACTATAAAAGTTTTATTGAGAAATGTGCAAAGCTGCACACAAACACAAAAAACCCCTACAGCCTTAAGAACCATACAAGGCAAAAATAAAGAAGGGTGTGGAAGGTTGATACAGTGAAATCAGGAGTTTTGCAGATGATGATAATTACCAGTCCTGAAGAGAGGGGTCCATGAAAGATGTAGAGTGGCTCAGACAGAATCTTGAAGGCGACATAGTGAGTGAGAGGGACACTCTGTTAATATACGAGGCTAGAACTGGGGCTGATATTTATATCCTATTTCATTGCCTTAAGAGGTACTTGATGCTACCACACAGTGTAACAAAGGCGTTGATGGGTTTTTAACAGAATTGACAAAAGAGGCTGAATTGGCTGATGGCTTTAACCTTGGAGTGACAGAACAATTATTGGATCTGGAACAACCCCAAGATAGTTGAACAGGAAGTGTGACCAGCATGGGATGAGGCAGAAGGTGATATTTAACTGCTTTTGTGATGTGACTCCTTTTGTCTCCATTGCGAGAAAAAATGCAGAAAGCCTGGGGGGATGAAGTGAGCAGAAAATCCATTTAACCTTTATTTTAGTACTATCTAGGCCTCCCACGTGTCCTTGGGTTATCGTGACCCCATACCGAGTTTCCACAGGTCATTGTGACCTCTTAAAACATGCCTAATGCTACATATCAAATACAAAACCTCATATCTAGCAAGAGGGGTATAGGGTATGCTAACACAATAGCCCCATACTGGTTTTGTAGGTGCATGGTATGGGAGCTATCCAGGCTGCTGAAGCTATTTTGGAATGTGGTGTGATACCTTGGATAGCTCCTACAAACATGGTCCCAAACCCTGAAATAGTTCCTGTAAAACCAAGGTGAATTCACTATCCCAAAGCAACAGAGCTACTGGCTATCTCTGTCCTATGGTGTGTGGGACACTATCTTCTTGGCGTTTCAAACTCTTCCTTCCCACACAGTACATTATTTGTAAACAAACTGATTTTATGTGAGGTCGGAGGCTTTCATGGCTGGCATCCATAGTATTTTGTGGGTATTTCGGGCTATGTGGCCATGTTCTAGAAGAGTTTATCCCTGACATTTTGCCAGCATCTATGGCTGGCATTTCAGAGAAAGATGCCAGCCACAGATGTTGGTGAAACATCAAGAATAAACTCTTCTAGAACATGGCCACATAGCCCGAAAAACCCGCAAAATACTGATTTTATGTTTAGTCAGATATCTGAGATACTCCTGGGCATGTAGAAACTGGACTTCCCTTTTGTGGGTCTTGGGACAGGGAGGCAGCCGTGCTTCTTGGGCAATGAATGTTCCTTTCTTCCAAAGAAGCTTCTAACTCCAGGAACTTTTTGAAAGTGCTGACAGCAATTTCTAATCAAGATTGTAAATTAAATGGTTTGGCACTAAAAGAGTATTGAAAGAGAATGGCTTGAGGTATGGCAGTTGAGGATACAAGGATTTGTCTCTTATTTAAAATATGACCCCAGGCTTATGGCGTGGGAGAGTAAGTGGATGAAATTTCTAACAAACTCTTGAAGTTCAGGAGGCAAATTGGCTTCTGAAAACAATATTAAATTACTGTGCTGTTGGCAGAGGAAAGGACTATGCAAGTCATTCACCTTTTGCTCATCTCTGGTGCTCTGTTCCCACTGGAGAGGGAGGATGCTGTTCCTTCCAGGAATTTTTCCATGTCCTATTCATGAGCTTTCTGTGTCATAAGAATAGCAGATCTTGATTAATCCCTGCTGTGACTCGCTGGGGGAAGTCTGTCACAGATGAACATGTTCTTAGCCACCTCCTTTTGCCAGATGCTGCCAAAGCCCATTACTGCTATCCCTTAATCTCTTGCTCTTTCTTTGCTGACAGAAGAGCGTAATTGGTCCTTGTCCTCACTTTTAACAAAGCTTCTTTATGGTTAGGCAGCTTCTTATGGCTTCTTCTGTCTGGTCTCAGTGGTCTTGTGCAGGGAGCGGGAAACAGGAGGTGGAAAATGCAGATTTGGTATGAGGGACAGACCAATCTTCTGTACAGGATACAGGTTTCCCCTGCACAGGTCCAACTTAAATGTATGGTAGCTAAGCAAGCCATGGTGAATTCATGGTGGATTGTATCCTTCTTGTGATAGGTTGGTGTAAATGCTGCCTTTTTCATTTACTGCCTGCATCACCAAAGTATATTGAACTTTGGCTCCTCAGGTTATCCCAAATACTACACATTTCCTGTTTTCTTTTGTAGAAATAACCTCAGTATCAGCTGGAGAGAAATATTTCATGCCAGATTGTTTACCTGTTTTTCACTGCACAGAGAATTTTCTTGGTACACCGCAACATAGCCTTTTCCCTTCTGTATGCAAATTGCTGAATGAAAAATTGTAGGGTTTTTTTCCAGTCAGATTTTCAAATGCAAATACATGTACATGTTTTGATTTGTCTTTCTTATTCAGTACCATGTGATACATTAGCCTGCAAAATTTTTGTGGCAATGATTCACTAAGATCTAGGATAACTGCACATAATGGACATTCAGCTGATGTCCAAAATCTTGGTGCCTCTTTTTAGACAGCATCTGTGGCAATGCACTGTACACCCTCTTAGGCACTTAAATATATGCCTGTTTTGCACACTCAGATGACATTGAAGTTCATGTGGAAACACAGAGACAGTGATTTGATCATGGTTGTTTGAGTAACCCATTACACACTCTTCCCCACAAAAATTCAGTTGCAAGATATTTGAGCCTTTTGGTCTTTAAGTAGATTTTACAATTAGATTCCTACTTATTCATGTGTTAAAGTCACCCCGGTGTTTTGGGCTAGGAGTCC
This sequence comes from Sceloporus occidentalis, assembly GCA_023333645.1. NCBI lineage: Eukaryota > Metazoa > Chordata > Lepidosauria > Squamata > Phrynosomatidae > Sceloporus > Sceloporus occidentalis. Next base: position 123,615,473 of record JALMGF010000002.1, on the reverse strand, counting down.
AGGGACCAAAGATCTTAATAATGCACGTTTTCATGAGCTGAGCATAAGTAGGTGGGAAAGGTATCAGATGGCTAGAGCTCTGAACACCAGAGAGCAGTTACAATGGCTATCCTGCTGAAAGAATATTGCGCAGTATGAAACATACACCTGACAGATCTATGAGGGAAAAGGTATTCTCACTGTTGCCATGTACATATAGATCCATATGTCTTTTTTGACCTGAGTCCAAAACACACTTCAGAAACCGTTTTAACTGCCTTAGCTCAGTGCTAGGGAGTCATGGAACTGTAGTTTATTGTGGCACCAGAGTCTCTGACAGAAAAGGCTCAATGTCTCACAAAACAACAGTTCCCAGAATTCCCTAGCAGTGAGCTAAGGCAGTTAAAGCAGTCTCAAACTGGATTATTTCTACAGTGTGTTTTGGACCCTTAAGAATATGCTGTGCTAACTCCTGCTCCAGTGTTTCCATATTAGGGATGGGAGAACATAAAACTGTTGCAATTGCCCAGCTTCTGTAGGGTACGGCAAAAGAGTAAGCCATCTTATTCATTCAACACCCTCACTTTGGGAGGGAAGGAGGAAAAATTAGTTATGCAAGGAAGAACATGAACTCTCCCAAAGGCCTGGGATTTATAGGTTAATATATGTAAATGACAGTAGGGAAACATGGTGTCAGGGTCCAGACATGGTCCTGCCATGCTTAATTGCTCTGCTTGGGCAAATGTGTGTTAATATGGGAAGCTGGGTTATGTTATCCTATTGGTGAAGCTGGGAAAAGGAAAGGCTGTGCAGTAATAGCAGTAGTAGTAGCAGGTGTGGGGAGGAAATATGAGTTGTAACTCACCAGGTGGTTCTTGTAGGAAGCTGTAGTTTGGTGGGAAGGGGAGAAGGACGGGTGAGATGTGGAAGACAGTAAGTTTTAAATTAGTGACCATTGGGATGAAGTCTTTTGTAACGGGTGAATTGTTTGAACTCTGAGTATCCTGTGTAACTGGGGAGAAAAACCTTTCAGTCCTGAAAACAATTATGTACTCTGCTTACTGAATAAGGCTTTTCTGAATCTGCTGAAGGCTCATGTTCCTGGAATGGAGTTTGCCTGTACATTACACATAGCCAAGAGAAGCATTATTCTGTCTGGAATTTTCTAATCTTGAGAGTTCCCTTTTTCCACAATAATCTCACTTCTTAAACTTTCTGAAGCTGTTTGCTCCCCTTTGGTATCAAATATACATGAGCTAGCACAGGCAGACCAGATGTCATAACTACAAATGGATGCAAGCTACAGGAAAAGAGATTCCACCTGAACATTAGGAGGAACTTCCTGACAGTAAGGGCTGTTCGACAGTGGAATGCACTTCCTCGGAAGGTGATAGAGTCTCCTTCCTTGGAGGTCTTTAAACAGAGGCTGGATGGCCATCTGTCAGGGATGCTTTGATTTGGATTTCCTGCATGGCAGGGGGTTGGACTGGATGGCCCTAGTGGTCTCTTCCAACTCTACGATTCTATGATTCTATGATTCTATGATTCAAAGGGGGAGAAAGCACTGCAGAATGTAAGATGTTGGAGAAAAATGTAGGGCATTACCAAATAAAAGTTACAAACACTAATATAAATATAAATTCATGCTTCTTAGTCATGCTCCAAATGGAGGAGATTCTGAAATTTTCTGGACAGAAGACGTGTTGGACGTCCTGGAAAAAGAGGATATCTGGTCACCCTGGCTAACAACTTTTTGAGGGGGATTAACCACAAGGCTGAATGGTTGCTTTACTTCTATGGTTAGCAATTACGTACGTCTCCTTTTTTGTTTTGTTTTTTAAATATTAGACATGGGGGGAGTTTAATTGGAACTACAGTATGCACACCTCCCTGGTATGACTACATATCCCCCTTTTCCATGCAACATCAGCATTAGGAGACAAAGGCCTGTTACAGACTGCCAAAATAAAGCTGCTTCGGGTCTCTTTGGAGATATGCTATTTAAATGATGCATGGGTCCTAAGAATGTGGAAGCTGCACCAAAGCTGCACTCCAGTGCTTAGGAATGGAGTGTGGCTTTGGTGTGACCTCTGGACTCTTAGGACCCATGCATCATTTAAATAGCATATCTCCAAAGAGACCCGAAGCAGCTTTATTTTGGCAGTCTACACTCCTAATTAAGAGGAAAATGTCCATAGGAATTCCTATCCATCCCAGCATTAATTGCTGTGCAGGGAGATGGAATACTTGATTTTTCATTGAGATCTGGCCAAAGAGGGAAGGGTTAAGTTTGCCCTGCCCATATCTCTCCCACAAACACCAGACATAGCTACTAAGTCCCAATGAAAGTAACAACAAGTTTGAATCATTGTCATCAGAACCCCTGTATGAAAGTACCATTGCTGTTTGCTGGAATTAATGCAGCAGAAGCTCAGTGGTGCAGGAAGGAAAGCTTAAGTATTATGGCAAGGCTTCTGCTGTACGCCTCCAAGAGTCTTATGGATTCTTTTGACTCCCAGAAGTCTCCTGCAGAATCCTCCTCTGCTCATCTATGGTAGCAACAATAGCAGTAGAGCACCTTCGTACACTCCTTCCTTTCTCTTCATCCACCAATCTGCTCACAGCAGGAAAACTCCTCAATAGAAAATGATGCCCAGCAACACACATTTCTAGTGGGAGTCCCTTCTAAGTTTGCTAATGTTCTCCACAGTTTAGGACATTCATGTTTCTTCCCCCCAAACAACTTGAGGGATGGAGGTTCGTGACAAGCATAAACAGGCTAGTAAACGAAACCGATATATATGTTCCCTGTTTATTTATAATTGCCATTCATATCACATAACAACTGACTATTGCCCTGTGACCAATGTGCAACCACATGCATTTACTGCTGTTAGATTACTGAATGGAATCACCATGGCTGGTGAGAAGAAATGCTTGTTTTCCAGTTTTCTCTACTGGGAAAATCTGATCTCTATAAGTAAAGTGCCACTTTGATGGGAGGTGAGTGGACTGCTGAGATGAGGAAATCTGCATGTAATTTGCAATAAAACTCTGTGTAAAATCCTAACCAAAGTAATCAGGGAGTATATGGCCTTGTTTCTTGACTGATTACCAGTGTGGTACATGCTTGCTCTCTCTCTAGTTCAGCATGCCTCTGTCTGATGAGGCTCTGAGGACCTTCCTGACCTCTTACTTTCTCCTCTTGGTTCCAGGGCCATGTAATCTTGCTGTTTCCTCTGGATTTCTCAACTCAGCAGTGCTTGGAACCTTCCTTCTTCCCCTTCATCTCTACGCCTGACCCACCTCCTTCCAGGATGTCCCAGGCTGGAGCCATCATGTGTTTCCATCCTGAGGGAGACCGTGTCATGTCACCTCAGCACTTTGCTCGAGAGCTGGAAAAGAGGCCTTGGCTATCACCTTCCAAGAATGCTGAACCTGCTGCCTTTATCCCCCAGCACTGTCTCACTCCCAATCTCAATGCTGGCAGGATTCACCTTCTCCGTAAGGGACTAACTCCGGAGGCAAGGCGATCCCAGCTGGGGATGTATAACAGCACTGGCTCCCTCATCCGGAAGGTGACAGAGATGGGTTACCTTGGCAATGGCAGCTGTCTCAGCTCAGGGAGGGTAACAGCCCCATGTACACCACTGAGAAGCAGGCCTCCACCCTCCCTTTGCTCCCCAGGCAGCCGCACCCCCTTGGTGGCCCCAGTCTCTGGTGGTCAAAGCTCAGTTGTGACCTTCCGCTTTATTGAGAAGGCCAGTGTGAAAACTTTGAATGGCCTCCCATTAGTAGAGTCCAAGAAGGAAAGTGGTCTGAACAGGAGCCTGGAGGAGGCCCTCCAATTTGGCTGCAGCAAGCAAGGCAGTTGTTGCCCCACTATTCAAAATCATCGTTCTCCACAGCACAAAGTCACAGTGTCTCTAGAGCCTGTTGCTCTAGATATGAACCAAAGCTGCAAACCGAAGAAAGATGAGTATGGTTTGGCCATTACTAACCCTACAGGTGGACAGGCACCAATGGCTCCAAGCAGTAAAGGAAAGGAACACCTTGGCCAGAAGCTGAAACTGGAGACATCTGCTTCAGACCCTTTGCTGGCTGGAAGTAGGTTTCTTTCAGGTGCACAGTCCTCTTTCAGCCTGGGCAGTGGAAGCCCACATCCTCTCAATGCCAACTATCTCTCCAATTCCCTCACCAATGGGATGAGTAGCCCTTCTAATGATATCTCATTGCTGAGGAGAGGTCCACAGAGTGGGGAATCACAGTACCAGGTACTTTTTTACTAGGAGTGATGTCTTCCTTGCTTACACCTATATTTTCTGGCATTATACCTAATTAAATCTCCTCTTAAATAAACTTCTCTCTCTTTTTTTTACAGGGCAGCCTGTGGACATATTCCCGAGAGAGCTCTGCTCATGCCCAGCGCATTGCCAAAGCCAAATGGGAATTCTTCTATGGCTCATTGGATCCTCCTGGGACAGGTAATGAGTTCATTACTAGTACTGACAGGATTTAAGATTCACCACCTGAAAATTTTGTCCCATGATCCCACACACTATATTGTTGTAACTGTAAATTTGGACATTGGATATGAATAATGGAATAATAAAACTCCACCATGCCTAGCCCAGAGACAAAAGAAGAGTCCTCCCTCCATTTCAACTCCCACTGCCTTGGCCTTGGAGGGAGAGAAGAAGAGTCAGGCACAGCTCCACCATGCCTAGGCCCAGAGGGAGATGAAAGGCCCTCCTTCATCTTAACTGCTATCTCCGTGGTCTCAGAGGGACAAGACCCAGCAGTATGTGCTGGACTTGGGGGCAGTACATACTGCCCCGAAAGGGCAGCCTGCAGCCACCTGTTTTTGTCCCATATGGCTGCCACACCAACCAAATGGCACAGCCTCCGGGAGGCATAAAAAGAACCTGCTTCCAATGGGTTCTTTCTGTGATGCACCCACAATGCCATTGGCGCCCTCATGTGCACTGATGATGCACATACGGTGCAGCGCCGTTTGGATGCTGCACCGTGCGTACATCATCATGATGGCCCCCTTGTGGATAGGGGCGAGCCATGATGGTGCCAGAGTGTGCGGTAGGGCTCGGGAGCATGCGGATACTCCACTCTCCTGAGCCCTAAAATTGGCCTCAGGCCGGCACTTTGCACCAGTCTGTATCGGGCCTTGATTCCCTTCCCCACTGCAATTCCCTTCTCCTTTTATGTCATGCCTTTTTAGATTGTAAGCCTGAGGGCAGGGAACTGTCCAATTAACTATTTGTAAGCAGCTCTGAGAACCTTTGTGGCAGAAGAGCAGGATATAAATAATGGAAATGAAATGAAATGGAAAGTGTATTTTTCAAATACAAAAAGTACAGAAACTAGAGGTGTGCACTTTTATGTATTAGGGTACAATTAGGGTATCTCCAGACCAGAACTGTGCATCTACTTAAACAACAGTAACGTGAAATTCATTAAGGTGGGGGGGGGGGGGACTAAGTACAAAAAGAGACTTATGTAAACTGCATAAGGCAGGAAGGGAAGCAGAACTTTCCCTTTCAATTGATAGTAAGACCTGGGAAAATATATGGACTCATTTACCATTTAAAACTAGGTCCATTGCCATTAAAGAGAATACTATCAAACTGGTCCATCAGTGGTATCTCACTCCGGTCAAATTGGCTTGTATGTCTACCAATGCTAATCGAAAATGCTAGAGGGGTTGTGAAGGGGTTGTACATATGTGGCTGGATTGTCCCTTAGTGCATGAGTATTGAACAGAAATTTTACAACTAATCTCCAAGACCACTAAACAAAGTATACAATTATCACCACTCCTGCTCCTGTTCTCCATTTTTATGAATGAAAATAAAGCCCTGCAGCATAAATAATTTATTAGTTTGCTTCTGGCTGTTGCCAGGCTTGAGATAGCCAAGAACTGGAAAACTGGAAAGTTGAGTATTGCAGGATGGTGGACTAGACTCTGAGACTTGTGGTTATGAAGAAAATGGCAGATCATAACAACAGAGCGAGAGGCTTACACTCTGGATTGACCTTTCATAAGATTTGGTACCCATTTATTGAATACATCCAGCAAGATTTAGTCTCTATACATCCCCCAATTTTAGCTAAATTTTTATGGAAAGATGTCTTTCAGGATCCCTGAATACACCTTTTATCTTTAATTTTCAGGGCCTTATCTTGGTTATTGTCTGTATTTATTGTTGTTTTGGTGTACTGTTTGTTGTCATGTTTTGTTTTAGAATTTATTAATAAATTTTAATTTAAAAAAGCACAGAGAAGCAGTTATCTCTGAAGAATTGTTGAGATTTTCTTGATTTTGGTAATTTGGGATTTCTGTGTTCCAGGGATATCACCTCAGAATACACCTGATCCTCCACCTCAGCTCCTTCAGAAATCCAGCCATCCAGTGCAAGTAAAACAAGACTGGGTGCATCCAGAACACAACTTGTGTCATGTAGAGGTAGAAATTGAGATGGCTCCACCAGGTAGTACAAACCCTGGAAACTGTGAAACTGGAATTATCCGCAGAACAGTGAAGTATTCTGAAACTGACTTGGACTCTGTACCCTTGAGATGCTACCATGAAACCAACATTGATGACATCTTAGCTGAAAAAGATGAAGTGGATTCAGCCATTGAGAGCCAGAAGGATAGTGAAAGCAATCTGAGTTTCACAGGAATCTTGGGAAAAGGGAACACTCTTCAAGAGGACCTCTTAATTCAGCACGATAAGGAACATGACGGCAAGTGTTTGAGAAATAAGATACAAGACAATGAAGATGATGAGGTATTTGAAGCTATACAACAGCAACATGAGAGGTAAGCATTATCTTGAATGGACAGTACTTAACATGTTACTTGCAGTGAGCAGTATTGCCTCTCTTGTATTTGTTGTTCACATGCTCAGATAACAATAGAAGTATGGAATACATTGGCTTCCGGATAATGTGGCTGTTTATGCAGGGCAACTTAATACTTATTAGGATAGGACTAGGTCTGGCCAGTACACACCTTCTGCCAGAATCTATGGTAATGGTTCTGGTTTTACTGAAGAGATGCCAATGATCCTATAGCTTACTTGCTTGCCTTAGTGGCGGAACAGACTGCTGCAAAGGGGCAGCTTGAAGCTGCCCCTGAGAAAGCCAGATTGGGGCAGCAGCAACTGCCTTCCATGGCCCCAATGCTCCTTTTTGCCAGCCCAAAAAGAAGCAGCAAAATTGTGTTCCTTTTTGTGCCAGGAAAAAGCTGGCTTTCCCCACCCCACCGAGGATTTATGGCGCTCTGGTGGCATGTGGCATCTAAATGCCATACTGCCAGAGTGCTCGGAGGCTAAATGCTGTGCAGGCAGCAGGGCGGTGTGAACTCAGCTTCCAGACATCATGGGGGCAGCTGGAAACCAGCTTTTCATGCTGGTCTGTACTGGTTATTAGTTGTATGGTCAAAGTTTTGCTGGGTAAGAACGCTGCATGTTCTCTCAAAGGGCTCATAACTCTGCACCATTATTATTATTCACCCACTAATCTCATTGTCTTTTCATGGTGGCGTGATTGTGTGCACTTGTGAGTCAGAAGACTATGCTGATGGCAAACAGGTTTTTGCTGAGGAGCCACAATATAGGTGCCAAACAGCTACTGGACAGCAACAGTTGTGGAGGGTGACACTAGCAGAGGATCTGTCAGAGACAATGGCAGTGGCACCAGTTATTACTTGTTAGTACTGTGCAGAAGGAGGCATGGTAAACCCCTACTGAATGTCTTTTACCATGAAAACCCTATGATGAGACAATCCAAAATGAAACAAGATAATGACAGGATATGAAATTCCCAGGTCAGCTGGCACTTAACAAGCTACTTTGATTGATTGAGATTTCCTGCATGGCAGGGGGTTGGACTAGATGGCCCTTGAGGTCTCTTCCAATTCTATGAGTCTATGATTCTATGGATTCTATGACCCTATGGATTCTATGACCCTATGGATGAGACATCTCCAGGCCTCCCTGTCTTTCATTGCTCTGTTTAATTCTGTAAATTCTGGCCTGTGACATCACTGATTGAGTGTTATCTGTCTGGCATCTGGCTTTACTCTCTTTTTTCTATCTGAGTCTGACATCAATATCAGGAAAGATTCTAGAGCAACTCATTAAACAGAGAATCTGTGAACATTTGGAAGGGAATGCTGTAATCACGAAAAGTAAACATGGGTTTCTCAAAGACAAGTCATGCCAGACTAATCTGATCTCTCTCTCTCTCTCTCTCTCTCTCTCTCTCTCTCTCTCTCTCTCTCTCACACACACACACACACTCTACCAGCTTGGTAGATGAAGTGAGTGCCATTGATATAGCATATCTTGATTTCAGTAAGGCCTTTGACAAGTTCCCCATGATATCTTTGCAAACAAGCTAGTAAAATGTGGGCTAGGCAATGCAACTGTTAGATGGATTTGTAATTGGTTGACCAACTGAACCCAAAGAGTGCTCAGCAGTGGCTCCTCTTCATCCTGGATAGAAGTGACCAGTGGGGTGCCACAGGATTTTGTCCTGGGCCCAGTGCTGTTCAACATCTTTATCAACAACTTGGATGAAAGAATAGAGGGCATGCTTATCAAATTTGCAGATGACACCAAAGCAGGAGTAGCTAAACCCCAGAAGAGAGGATCAAAATTCAAAATAACCTTAATAGATTAGAAAGCTGGGCCAAAACTAACAAAATAAAATTGAACAGGAAGAAATGTATGGTGCTGCACTTGGACAGAAAAAAATGAAATGCATAGATATAGGATGGGGGACACCTGGCTTAACCAAACTACATGGGAAAGGGATCTAGAAATCCTAGTAGACCACAAGTTGAACATAAATATACAGTGTAATGTGGAACTAAAAAGGCCAATGTGATTTTAGGCTGCATCGATAGAACCATAGTGTCTAGATCAAGGGAAGTAATAGTGCCACTCTATTCTGCTTTGGTCAGGCCTCACCTGGAATATTGTGTCCAGTTCTGAGCAACAGAAAGCTGGACCATGTCCAGAGGAGGGTGATCAAAATGGTGAAAGCTCTGGAAGCCGTGCCCTATGAGGAGAGACTTAGGGAACTGAGGATGTTTAGCCTGGAGAAGAGATGGATAAGAGGTGATATGATAACCCTGTTTAAGTTTCTGAAGGGGTGTCACATTGAGGATGGGGCAAGCTTGTTTTCTGCTGCTCCAGAGAATAGGACCCAGAACAATGGATTCAAGCTCCAGGAAAAGAGATTCCACCTCAACATTAAGAGGAACGTCATGACAGTAAGAACTGTTTGACAGTGGAATACACTGCCTTGGAGCAATGGTGTCATTAAGGGGATGGAGGGTGCGGGGAGGGTGCGGACACCCTAAAGTGGGATGACACCACTTCTCCTCAAACTCCTCCCTTTGGGCAGAAATGGGACGTGGCATTCACCTGCTTCCCTTTAAAATGTTTCAAAAGATGGTGGGAATTTTTGAATATTAAAATTTCAAATTTAATTTTTTTTAAAAAAATTAAAAATTGAAAGACTTTGAAATTTTTATATATATATTTTAATTCCCATGACCTGATTATGGCTGTTGGTGACAAGGTAACTTAGAGGTATCTCATTCATAGGGTCACCATAAATTGAAGTTGACTTGACGGTAGCTAACCACAAGCTATTTTATTATTATTACCAATAATGCTAGTGCATTGCACTTCTTTCCTGTGGCCTACTGTAGTAACATAGGACAGTGTTCTGTGATTGCTTGCAGTTATTCCTGTGAAATCATGAGACATGTGCCAACTTCCATAAAAGCAAATGTATTTATGAGGATCTATGAGAAGTTGAGCAGTTAAAGATTCTTTCTTTGTGGACTTGGTGTTCTTCCTAAAGGACTTTGGATAATGGCAAAGTACATTGATATCATAGTTCAGTGATGGCGAACCTATGGCACGAGTGCCAGAGGCGGCACTCAGATCCCTCTCTGTGGGCACACATGCTGTCGCTCTAGCACAGAGTTTGCCAGAGTTTATTACTAGAAAGCCAGAGGGACGTGGCACTTTGCAACAAATAAGTGGGATCTGGGTTGCAGTTTGGGCACTCGGTCTGTAAAAGGTTCACCATCACTGTCCTAGTTGATCATTTTAGGGCTCACAGAAAGACATTTTGTTTCATGGGGAAACAAAAGAGGAAAGGTCAACTTCTTCATATTTTTTTTTTATTCCTTTGCATCCCTCTCTGGGTCCTAATACCATATATACTTGTGTACAAGTTGACCTCATGTATAAGTTGAGGGAAGGTTTTAGAGCCAAAATCTTGGATTTTGATATGCCCCGTAGATAAGTCGAGGGCAGTATTTAGGAGACAGATTTTAAGATCGGCTTCAAAGTGAAAGCGGAGGGGGGAGAAGAGAAGCTTGGTTTTCGGAGGAAACACAAGGACGAGGAGAAGCAACAGTTTGGAGATCAGCTTGCAAGTGGAGGGAAAATGGGGAAATGCAAAGTGGAGGCAAGGTTTGGAGATCAGCTTGTAAGTGGAGGGAAAATGGGGAAATGCAAAGTGGAGGCAGGGTTTGGAGATCGGCTTGCAAACGGAGGGGAAATGGGGAAATGCAAAGAGGAGGCAAAGTTTGGAGATTGGCTTGCAAGCAGAGGGGAAATGGGGAAATGCAAAGAGGAGGCAAGGTTTGGAGATCGGCTTGCAAGCGGAGGGAAAATGGGGAAATGCGAAGTGGAGGCAAGGTTTGGAGATCGGCTTGCAAGCGGAGGGAAAATGGGGAAATGCAAAGTGGAGGCAAGGTTTGGAGATCGGCTTGCAAGCGGAGGGAAAATGGGGAAATACAAAAAGGAGAAAGAAAAGTTTGGAGATAGGATTGAGAAAGGAATCACTACATGCCCACTCACACTGGTGTCTCGCAGCTCTTTCAGCAATCACTGCCGAGGCACGGAGAGTGAGGCATCAGGGCTGCTTTTTAAAGGGAGTTTTATGAGCATTATTACTGTTTGTTGCTATTGCTGTTAACTGTCCTCCAGTCGATCTCAAGCCATGGTAACTATATTGACCCGTGTATAATCCGACCCCAGATTTTAGGGTCAATTTTTGGGCATAAATTTCTCGAATTCTGGTCGAGTATATACGGTAGGTTCTATTGCCCTTTCTTTCTTTCTTTCTTTCTTTCTTTCTTTCTTTCTGTGAAGACACACCCAACTAAAGATGGTGGCAGATGTGGGTGTGCAACGCCAGTACCCTAGTGAAATCAAACTCTTTTACCCAAAAAGGCTCTGATGCTGAATGTAAAGTTCAAAAAGGGGGAAGTTTAATTTAAAGAACAAAAGTAAAGAGTTTTCTCCTCCCCAGCTTTAGATAACTTGAAATAAAAGATACTTTGCTGTTCGGCTTTCAGCAATCTTCAGGGTGTCATCTTTCTGAGTTTGATCTTGGTTTGATCTCCTCACTCAATGGAGCTGGTGCAGGGTCTTTCATCTCCTGATTTCTTTGACTTATTAGATGTTGGTAACTAATTTGGCTAACTTGATCCTGGTAACTAAATTGGCGAATGTTTAAGAAATGCCCTTTCCGGCTATCTGGGCCCGTTTGCCACCAAAAGACAGCTCTCTGCAAGCTCACAGCAAAGACAGCCTCAAACAAAAAACCTCAAGCTAAAAACAGAACATTCTGGGAAGGGGCAAACCAAACCTGGAAAAATGTAGGGGATCCTACAGCTCCTCTCACAACTAATACAATGAACATTTCCTATACTAAAACATACTATGGCCTGAACTAATATGAAAGAAAATGTAGGGGGAGATTCAAACAGTCCTGGATGGACATCACACTTTCTTTCTTTTTCTTTTTTGGAAAGGATCAGTCTCCTCTCAGTTCAGCTTTTACACCCATCTTAACACCATGTTCCACTAAAGGGGAGATTTTCTTCTGTCCATGTTTCTTTCATATTTCTTGCATCGTCATAGAACACCTGGTCCTGATGGCTGTGAAGGGTGTTAAACATCAGCAGGGATACTTTTGCTACTGACCAGTGTTGCCAATCACCCTTGAAAGAAATTCCCTGATTGGCTTCCTGGAATGCCCCCAAATTTCCCAGAATGGGGGTGGATTTTCAGGTCAGTGGCATACACAATGCACTATGGGAAGGCTAAAGGGGGGGGGGGGGGCGAGACTTCCAGGATGGGAGGTATGTCGGGAGGATTTGGGGGGTGGGAAGGTATTTTTGGGTGGGAAGGTTGAATTTCCCTGAAGGCTGAATTTCCCAAAATCTTCCTGGAAGTTTAGCAATCCCAGAAATGACACGGAAAAAAATTTAAAATCACAATTTCCGGGGGAAATTCCTGAAATTGGCAACACTGCGTCTGACAAAACAAATAACTCCACCCCTCCACCTCCAAGAAAATTCTAATGCTCTTTGCAACCTACATCTGCATCTTTGACTTTTTGAGCAGTAGTGAGGTTTGTTTCTTATCCTCACAATTACACAAATCAGCATGTCACTTTTATTTGCCACTTTTCCATTTCTTTCTTCCACACAGCTCAGTGTTTGGAAACTTGGTACTGTTTATCTATCCCTATCTTCTACTCATCTTCTTAATCTGCGAAACTGAAATCTCTCCCCTCTTCCTTGTCTCCCCATCAGATTGCCCCTTCCCCAGTTTCTGCCTTCAGCTCTTGATCAGCACAAGAAAAAAGTCCTTCTGGAATGAAACTATCAAAGAATTATATCTATAATGTGGACATGGAGTGTGAGTTCTACCACCAACCAATTTTTTTATTTTTATTTTGTGTGTGTGTGTGTGGGTGGTAGGCATCTATTGGAGGTCCACTGGAGCCTAACAGTTAATAAGAAGCTCACATTGCTCTTTTGAAGTCCAGGTCATGCTCTTTAGATGTATATAGATAAAGGAAAAGACTTTGTTTGTGAGTGTGCTCACATTTTATTATTCTTGTCATTAGCTTGGGATGCTATGGTAACTGAGTTGACATACAATCCTCTTTCAGTCTCAGTAGAAGCTACCATTATTAACCCTTTCTTCAGTATTATAAGCGCGGTACATATCGCCCCGAAAGGGCAGGCTGGAGGCGTCTGTTTAACTCTGGAGGGACGCCGCAGCAGGCAAACAGCGCAGTGTCCCTCCGCAGTAAAAAAGAACCCCAAAAATGGGTTCTTTTTAAGGCGCTGGGCACACATCACGAGTGTGCTATTGGCACACTGGTGATGTAAGCAATGCGCAGCAACTTCTGCACACTGCACTTTGCTTACGTCATCATGTCAGTGCCCATGTGGATGGGATGCCATCATGATGCTGCTGCCATTGCACGCTAGGGTTCGAGAGCGTGCAGTTACTGCATGCTGCTGAACCCTAGTATCAGTGGTGGCATGCCACTTTTGGCCCATCTGTCCTGGGCCATAGTCAGTTATGCAAACTCTCTTACAAAACCTCATAATCCTGAGATTGGCCTTACCAAAAACAGTTGGAAGCCTCAGAAGAAGATGCAAGTGTGAATCTTCTATGGTTGGCATCTATCTCTAGTTTAGTTACTGGGAACCAGAAGGTAAGTAAGAGCAAAACAGTCCATGGCACAGATCTTTTATTCCAAAGGCAATTTGTTCATACAGTATATGGATATTTTCCTTCCCTGTTCTAGGAATGAGTGATTTTGTTCTTTTTGGAATTAGTAATAATAGCAATGGAGAGCAATGTAAAGTAATGTTTTGAGTGTTGAACTAGGACTGTAGAAGCTCAGGGTTGAAATCCCCATTCAAGTCATAGAAACTCACTGGGTGGCCTTAGGCAAGTCACACTCAGCCTAAAAGAAAACTAGTGGCAAAACTCCTCTGAAGAAATGTTGCCAAGAAAACTCTATGATAGGTTGAAGTTGAAGTTGACTTGAAGGCACACAAGAACCGTATTAATGATAATTGTTACTCAGAATATGCTTTGACGGCCCATGCTATAAAATGACATTTTACTTTGAGCCAACTCATAATGGGCACACCTCTAAGACTAGTTTAGGGAAAGCCCCTGATTAATTTGTTTGGGCCCAGACTGGGGTAGGTCCTTTATGCATATTTAGGCTCTAGCCAAGTTGAGTTATATATACCATTGGGATAGCACCTAATCTAGGAAATGCAGCACACTCACCATGCCGGGGGGGGGGGGTGTACAATGGAATGGTTAAACACTACGTTTCCTACCACTTTTTTGCTTTACTTCACACCTTATGTGATAAAATCTGTTTAAAAAATTGTAAAATATATAACATCATTAATACACAATACCATTAAATAGAAATTAGTAACTGAACAATAAAATAGCCACATACACATTATCACATAAGAAGAAATGTGTCACTCCTCCACCTCCCCCCAACAAATTCAAATATTAAATCAAAATATAATACATCTCACTATTGTGGGAATGTATTGAGTGAATATGGGCAATTTCATGGCCCAACTCTCCCTTCCTTGCATTTTCCAACTGGAGTTGGATTTGCCAGCCCTACAGACAGCGGAATCCTTTAAACAAAGAATTTAAAGAATTAAGAGAAAGGGCCAGGAAAGGACTTAAAAAGTAAGACATTCTTTGATTGGGCGACACTGCAGATACACGTAGCCTGGCAGATTGCTGGGCTGAGGATGGGAGAGATAAGAAATAGAGCAGTGCTTGTCTCTTGGTAACAAACATCTTTCTTTCTCTTTCTACCCACCCCATCTCCAGGATCATCACTAGAGAAGCCCAAGGATTGCTCAAGTCCCCTGTGCCCTTTCTCCTTGGTCACAGCTTATCCAAGGATGGCATGGATTCATTCAGCAAGCATTTTGAGAGCATCATGGAGTCTCACCGAGCCAAAGGGACATCTTACACCAGCCTAGATTCCATTAACATATTGTCCTCCCCAGCTCACACATATAGTGGAACATATTTTACTTTTGATCTCCCTACTCTTACCCCAGAAATACAAGAGCAAATTCGAGACAGTGCCAAACTCATTGAACAAAACTTTGCCCCATTGGCCCCTGTAGAGCCAGATTCTGGAACTAGTTCTGCCACTGATGTTCCATGGACTGAGCGGGAAGAGGAGCCAAAACGCGGAAGGAATGGTGGCTTGCAGAGTCCCTGCCATTCTGAGGAGAGCTTGGGAATCCCCTTGGCCTCCATCTTAAGGTGAGTTGAATGGGCTAATTCTGGGAAGGGTGTTCCTGGGGTAGTGTCAGCATATTGTTCAGGACTCCAGAAAAACTTCATTTTCCCCACACTTTGTGAAACAGAAATCCCTACAGAATGTGGATTCAACAATGTCCTTCTCGTGTGTTTCCATTGTGCCAGCAAGAGAAATGAGTACTGTAAATGGCTGCCACAGATCTTGGTGTCCTATTCCTTGGGTTTTTTACCTTTACAAATTGGTATTTTGTCATCTGAAGGATATTCTTTTAAAAGGGTAAGTGAGTGTTCTGTGCCAAAATAATTAGTTCTGTGTTGAATTTCATTCTGCTCAGTTTAAAGTGTGAAAACTGAAATTTCAAAAGGAATGAAAAAGCCTTCAGAATTGTTAAAAAGGCATTCACTGGCCCCATACAGACTGCCAAAATAAAGCTGCTTTGGGTCACTTTGGAGGTATGCTGTTTAAATGATGCATATGTCCTAAGAGTCCGGAGTCTGTGCCAAAGCAGTGCTCCAGTCCTTAGGACTGGATCGTGGCTTTGAAAATAGCTTCCGGACTCTTAGGATGCATGTATCATTTAAACAGCATACCTCCAAAGTGACCTGAAGCAGCTTTATTTTGGCCTGTCTGTATGGGGCCACTATCTATTCTACAGGGCTTTTCCTCAGACTTAGGAGATTATCACACTCCCCTTTTTCATCCTTCCCTCCTCTTCATTTTATCTCAGCAGCAAAAGTAATTCAGATGCTATACAAATCAAAATTACATGTTTTCATTCAGAATTAATTGTATAGAGGATTCCTGTAATTTTTGTATATGAAGTTGCTCAAAGAGAGATAGAAGAGATGATAATTGAGCTTCTAGTTTCCAATATCACCATTACTATTACAAAATTGGTGTGAAGTTGATACATGCTATTTTCTTGTAAAAGAATGTGTAAGTGAAGTCTGGACATTTTAAAAATGTAAATGATGCAAACAACAACTCCCCCTTCCCCCAAAATTTCTTCCCTCTCTAACTTAAGTTTATTGAGAAAATCGGCCCCCTTTCCTCAGAGTGTTTGAAGAGCAGTGTAAAATAGAGGCAACAAAACTGAATACTTTAGCATGCCCCAGGGCCCAAAGCAATTGCTTAGCAAAAATAAAAACTTTGAATACAAGGCTCACCTGGCAGAACTGGTAACACAATAGAGCTGAAGTAAGCAAAGAAACAGCAGAGAGTGTGATTTGGCCTTACTGAAACAGCTGGTAGTACAGGAGTGGTGTCCATCTCCCCAAGAAGGTAGGTTTGGAGATAGAATCATAGAGTTGGAAGAGACCGCAAGGGCCATCCAGTCCAACCCCCTGCCATGCAGGAAATCCAGATCAAAGCATCCCCGACAGATGGCCATCCAGCCTCTGTTTAAAGACCTCCAAGGAGGGAGACTCCACTACACTCCTAGGAAGTGTGTTCCACTGTCGAACAGCCCTTACTGTCAGGAAATTCCTCCTAATGTTGAGGTGGAATCTCTTTTCCTGCAGCTTGCATCCATTGCTCCGGGTCCTAGTCTCTGGAGCAGCAGAAAACAAGCTTGCTCCCTCCTCAATATGACATCCCTTCAAATATTTAAATAGGGCTATCATATCACCTCTTAACCTTCTCTTCTCCAGGCTAAACATACCCAGCTCCCTAAGGTTTTCCTCATAGGGCATGGTTTCCAGACCTTTCACCATTTTAATCGCCCTCCTTTGGACACACTCCAGTTTCTCAATGTCCTTTTTTAATTGTGGCGCCCATAACTGGACACAATATTCCAGGTGGGGCCTGAGCAGAGCAGAATATAGTGGCACTATTACTTCCCTTGATCTAGACACTATACTTCTATTGATGCAGCCTAAAATCGCATTGGCCTTGTTAGCTGCCGCATCGCACTGTTGACTCATGTTCAACTTGTGGTCTACTTGGACTCCTAGATCCCTTTCACATGTTGTCTCCTTAAGCCAGGTGTCCCCCATCCTATATCTGTGCATTTCATTTTTTCGCCCTAAGTGCAGTACCTTACATTTCTCCCTGTTGAAGTTCATTCTGTTAGCTGTGGCCCAGCTTTCTATTCTATTCAGGTCATTTTGAATTTTGATCCTGTCCTCTGGAGTATTAACTATTCCTCCTAATTTGGTGTCATCTGCAAATTTATCTCTGTGTGCATCTCACACTATATTCTGATGTTGGAGAAAGAAACATGAAACTATGATGATGTTCATTCTAAGTCAGTGATGGAGAATGAATGACCCTTCTTCAGATGTGGCTGGACTGAAATCTCCAGCACAGCCACAGATAAGGGAATATGGGTTTTGCAGTCCAACTGCATCTGCAGTCCAAATGCATGGTCACCATCCCTATTTGCCCGACTGTATTCTTAAGCTTTTCCCCTGTGTATAGTGATTTAGTCAAAATCCACATGAGCCATCTGTATGAGTATTTAAAAACTATTAAACACTTGGGATGAGTGGCATCACTCAGGGCTGGTACCATTGTGAAGAGCTTTTTGAAGTCCTTTCTTCTGTTATTGCATTCTCAACACACATCCTATTCCCTTATTGCTGGCACCAGTGAAAATATCTTTCCAGTGTCAAATGCCAGCTTAGTGGGGGAGGTTTTTTTAAATTAAAATTTTATTAATACATTCTAAAACAAAACATGACAACAAACAGTACACCAAAACAACAATAAATACAGGTAATAACCCAGATAAGGCCCTGAAAATTATAGATAAAAGGTGTATTCAGGGATCCTGAAAGACATCTTTCCATAAAATTTAGCTAAAATTGGGGATTGTCTAGAGACTAAATCTTGCTGGATGTATTCAATAAATGGGTACCAAATCTTATGAAAGGTCAATCCAGAGCGTAAGCCTCTCGCTCTGTTGTTATGATCTGCCATTTTCTCCATAACCACAAGTCCCAGAGTCTAGTCCACCATCCTGCAATATTCAACTTTCCAGTTTTCCAGTTCTTGGCTATCTCAAGCC
The DNA here is from genome assembly GCA_023333645.1 of Sceloporus occidentalis. Lineage (NCBI taxonomy): Eukaryota > Metazoa > Chordata > Lepidosauria > Squamata > Phrynosomatidae > Sceloporus > Sceloporus occidentalis. The sequence goes on along the minus strand of JALMGF010000002.1, from coordinate 123,597,305 downwards.
TGGCAACAGCCAGAAGCAAACTAATAAATTATTTATGCTGCAGGGCTTTATTTTCATTCATAAAAATGGAGAACAGGAGCAGGAGTGGTGATAATTGTATACTTTGTTTAGTGATCTTGGAGATCAGTTGTAAAATTTCTGTCCAATACTCATGCACTAAGGGACAATCCAGCCACATATGTACAACCCCTTCACAACCCCTCTAGCATTTTGGATTAGCATTGGTAGACATACAAGCCAATTTGACCGGAGTGAGATACCACTGATGGACCAGTTTGATAGTATTCTCTTTAATGGCAGTGGACCTAGTTTTAAATGGTAAACGAGTCCATATATTTTCCCAGGTCTTACTATCGATTGAAAGGGAAAGTTCTGCTTCCTTTCCTGCCTTATGAAGCATTGAGTTCCCAAATGTTTCTTCTAGCAGACAATTATATATGCATGCTATTTGGCCTTTAGAATATATAGCCAGAGAGACATGCATGTTTTCAAAAAAAGTAAGTGGCCAAGGATATTCCTGTATCTGAAGCAGTTTCTTTAAGAATAATTGTATCTGTATTATTTGATACCAGTTCTGATGACCAGGGCCCAGAGCACAGATTAGTTGTTCCATTGTGATAGTCATCCCATTGTGGAACAGGTCCCTAACTATATACAGGCCATAAACCTCCCAACCTCAAAACTGTGCATATTTTTCTGGGCTCTGGAAAAGAGGGTGAATAGAAATGGCTGTAAAGGGGAAGAGTAGGGAGCCAAGAGATGCCTTCATTTCTTCCACAAAACCAAGGCAGTGGGCAAAAAAGGGTTATTACAATTTTTAGTGAATTTATATATAGATTCAGAAAAAAACTGATCAATGGTAACAGGGAATGCAGTGTTAACTTCAATGTGTACACAATTGGTCAGACTAGTTCTGCTAATCAACTGGGTGATCTGACTTATCTGAGAAGCTTCAAAGTAAAGTTCAAGTTTCAGAAGTGACAACCCTCCATATCCAGTTTTAGAATGCTTGACTGCTTTTGAGAAGCGTGGGCGTTTCCCATTAAAAACTAGGTAGTCCACTAACTTGTTCCAGCATTTAAAGTATGAGTTTGGTGGTCTCAAGGGAATCGTTTGAAAAAGAAACAATAGTTTTGGCAGAATGGAAGATTTAACTAAAGCAACATTGCCCAAAAGGGAGAAATGAAGTGACCTCCAATGGGCCAGTTTTGATTTAATCCACTTAGTGATTAGATTATAATTGTGAGGGATAAATTGAGAGATATCTCTTATGATGATGACCCCTAGATACGTTAGACCTGAGGGGTTGATTTGTATGTGTGTTAGTCAATCCCAAGAGTGCTGGGTTTCAAGAGTTGCATTGACACAGAGCATCTGATAATTTATTTGGAACCCAGAGAACCTGCCAAACAGTTTCAATACTTTATCAATCTCCTTGAAAGAATCAGGTAATTATTTAATGTAAAGCATCACGTCATCTGCATAAAGCCCAATTTTATGCATAGTCTTAGTGATTTCTACCCCTTCTATCTTGTTGTTGTCTCTGATCAATGTTGCAAGAGGTTCCAACAGGTCCAACAGGTTCCAAGGAAGATAACAGTTTACAGGTCTTGCTGATATGCCATGGTCTTGATTCTGATCTCACCATAACTTCTATTGTATTTGAAATGAATTCATACAGTTGCAACCAGCATATTGAGTTATCACATGTAGTTTGGCTTTTAGTGACGTGCATATCAAATGCACTATTTTTCCTTTCTGATAGATGGTAAAATATATTTTATTTTATTCTTCTTAGGGGTCACGTAAGTATGTTCCTTTAGCAAGGTTATTGTCAGACAAAAAGGTTCATGAAATAATGGAGCTGTTTCCTGTTTGTTTTTATGCCATTTTATTCCCCTATGCTATTGAACATCATGATATTTCTGGAAGAGTGTTTTGGGAGTGTACTACCAATATACTTATGCTAACTTTCTCCCCTTTCTATGTGATTCCAGTCAGGCTTATGGAGGTCCTGAACTAAGAGCTGAGGTTAGTGTGGATTGGATGAAAGCTAAGAAGAAAGGACCTAATCCAGAAAATGGCAGAAGTGCAGTTAGAGAAGAGCCAGGCTTGGGTTAACTGTAAAGTCCATTCTTAATGGAGGTTACTAAAGTGCTTTTGTTTTGGTTTTGTGCTTCTGGTCCTGGTTTTGCTCTTGTGCAACCAAAATGCAGCAATGGCCCAGGAATGCTTTCATTAAAGTTCTGCTTGTGCACTTTTTCTTTATTGCACAAAGATCAGGCCACTTCTTATTGAAAGGTGATCTCAACATCTTTTACCATATGTAGAGAGATCTTGTAACATTGTTGAGACTAATTGAAAGAAAGAAGTTGACAGCATGAGCTTTCCTAGACTTAAGTCTACGGATCAAATGCATTTGAGGAAGGAGACTTATGTCTACAAAAGCTATTGCTGCCAACTTCTTTCTTTCTACATATTGATTCTATAGACTAACATGGCTATATCTGAATCTTTTACCATAGACATTATTATAATTAAAATTGAATCAGATTAATTATATTCTGATATTATAACCAGAATTCAGTGAGGGGAGTATGCTGTACATCTTGTATTCATAAAACTACTCACTGGAACTACCTGAAACATGGCAGTATGGGAAGTCAGCCTTTGGATGGTCTGTGTCAGCTCTGAAATAAAAAGGGTATGGAATGGCTTATTTATAGGGATTTAATCTTTGGCTGCTATCTTCTAACAGTCCAACAGGGTTTGGTTGGTTTTGGATTTGCCCTCATAACCTTTGCTAGGATTAAATTTTGTCATTCAGTTTCTCTCTTTTCTTCTCTTAACTAAAAAGAACTGAGGATCATCCCAACCACACCACAGACCCTCACCCTGCTTTTATGTAATGCTAGGTTGGTAAAAAACAAATCTCATATCATCTATGATTTGTTAGAGGAGGATAAGGCCGACCTAGCCTGTATCAGAGAAACCTGGCTGGGGGAGGATAGCACTGTGTCCTGGGCAAAAGCCCTCCCAGCTGGGTATGCTGTTAAGGAGCAGGTCAGGGAAAGTGGGCAAGGGGGAGGAGTGGCTGTGGTCCACAAAAGCTACATCAACTTAACTAGGAACTCAGTCCAGACAACAAGGCAACAAGTGTATTTACCTGACCCTAAAAACCAAGGACAGTTTAGGGATTCTACTGGTCTACCGTCCACCCCATTGCCTAGCGGACTCCCTAGCCGAGCTGATACAGCTGGTCTCAGAGCTGATGTTGGAGTCTCCTAGGCTTCTTATCCTGGGAGACCTCAACATCCCCTTTGAGGCCGGCTCATTAGATCTAACAAGTGCAGCCCAGCAGTTCATGGATTCCATGACGGCCATGGGCGTGTCCCAATTGGTTTCAGGTCCGACACACTGTGCAGGTAATACACTTGATGTGGTCTTCAGTACGGACAGGGAAGATCTGTGGGCAGAGGTAACTCATATCTCTCCCTTGTCATGGACGGATCACTTCCTGGTTAAGGTGGAACTGATGGCCACAACAACATATATCCCCTCCCTCCCGGGGGTGGAGGACCTAATAAAATGGTCCACCCACGAAGGCTGATGGAACTGAAAAGTTTCCAAGGAGCCTTAGAGGGAGCTGAGGTTGGGAACGATGGCGATTCTGTCGAAACCCTGGTCAGTACTTGGAACAACAATCTGACCAGGGCAATAGATACCATCGCTCGTGAGCGTCCTTTCCAGCCCCCTCCGAATAGAAAATCCGGGGTATACAGAAGATCTCTGGCAGATGAAGGGGGCTGCGCAACAACTAGAGTGCTGCTGGCGGAAACACCAGCACATATCTGATAAGACACTCCATGAGAAGATGTTGCATTCTTATGGAGTGGCAATCAATGCAGCAAAGAATTCTATGCTGCACGGATTGCATCAGTGGAGTCCTGTCCAGCAGAGCTGTTCAGGATGGTTAAGGAGTTAACTCAACTACCTTCCACCCTGAACCCTTTACTAGAACCCACCACAGCCTGCAGTGATGTTTTTAATGATTTCTTCCCTGATAAAATCTCTCAGATAAGGGCTGATCTTGATGCTGGCGTTTTGGCAGAATCAATAAGAGAGATATCCAGTGACTCGGTAAAAAAGATTAAACTGGATCCCCTTGAGTTTGTAAATACTGATGACGTGGACAAGCTACTTGGAAGCGTAAGGAAGACGACTTGCCCCCTCAATCCTTGCCCTTCTTGGTTGACCTTTCAGGGAGGTGATGCAATAAAAACATCTTTACAGCTAATAATAAATGCATCCTTTCAGGAGGGAATATTTCCATCTACTTTGAAACAAGCGATGGTGAAACCACTCTTAAAGAAACCCTCCCTAGACTCCCTGATCAGAAATAACTACAAACCGGTCTCCTTATTACCATTCTTGGGCAAAGTGATCGAGAGGGTGGTGGCCTTCCAACTCCAAGCTGACCCATTTCACACTGGCTTCAGGGCAGGTTACGGCGTTGAGACAGCCATGGTCGACTTAGTCAGTGACCTCTGTCTGGGCATCAACAGGGGAAGTGTGACCCTGTTGGTGCTCTTGGACATCCCAGTGGCCTTTGATACCATAGACCATGGTATCCTTCTGGAACGCCTGAGGGAGTTAGGTATCGGGGGCACTGGGCTCCAGTGGTCCCGCTCCTACCTCTCGGACAGATTCCACATGGTGAGGCTGGGGGACAGCTGCTCTCGCAAAAGAGAGCTGACATCTGATGTCCCTCAGGGTGCCATTCTGTCCCCCATGCTGTTTAACATTTACATGAAGCCTCTGGGTGAGATCATCCGGAGACATGGGGTTACCCAGATCTCTCTCTCTATGTCTCCGACTGACACAGTGATTAAGGATGGCATCTGTCCTCTGGATGCCTGCCTAGGGTCAGTAATGGGCTGGATGAGGGAAAACAAACTCAGATTGAATCCAGAGAAAACAGAAGTACTTGTGATAGGTACCCCAAGCCCAGACAGGGAAATTTGCCACCCAGTCCTGGACGGGGTCACACTTCCCCTAAAGGACAAAGTTTGTAGTTTGGGAGTACTCCTGGATTCATCTCTACAATTATCATCTCAAGTAGATGCGATGGCCAGGAGTGCTTGGTACCAGCTTCGGCTGATACACCAACTGCACCCCTACCTGGACTGAAAGGACCTTGAAACTGTGGTACATGCACTGGTAATCTCTCATTTAGACTTCTGCAATGTGCTCTACATGGGGCTACCTTTGTACCAAGTTCGGAAGCTTCAAGTAGTCCAAAATGCAGCAGCCAGATTGGTCACCGAAACTTCCAGGTCAGACCACATAACACCTGTATTAAAATCTCTACACTGGCTACCAATTAGCTTCTGGGCTCAGTACAAAGTGTTGGTTATCACCTTTAAAGCTCTATATGGCTTGAGCCCGAGTTACTTGAGGGAACGCCTCTCCCGGTACAATCTGCCCTGCACTCTCAGAACAACTGGGAAGAATCTACTAGTTCATACAAAATTCAGACTAGTAACTACTTCCCAAAGAGCATTCACAGCTATAACTCCCACGCTCTGGAACAATCTTCCAGAAGAGATCAGACTGATTCCAACTTTAGATGCCTTCAAGAAGGCACTAAAAAAAATCTCTTTCACCAAGCATACCCCCCTGATCTTCTATAAGATCTGAAGAAAACTTCACCTCAGGAAAAATCAAGATAATTTTATTGCAGGATGTATTGTGGTTTTAATATTGTACTATAATATTTTGATATTATATGGTTTTAAATTGTTTTTAAATTGTAATGTTAGATATTTTATTGTCCGAAATACTGTTGTAATCCTGCTTTGATCCGTCGGGAGAGGCGGGAACATAGAAATAAAACTTATTATTATTATTATTATTATTATTCATTTTGTTAGGTCTGGGGATGAAAATTATGTCCCATTTTCCCTTTCGGACTTCATAAGAAGTACCCATACACATGCTCAGCATGATCCTGTCTGGCTTGTGTAGTGAATCTGTTGTGAAAGTAGCCAGGAGGAAGAGAGAGAACAGGAGGCCAGTGGACTGTAACTGTTGTGAAAGAATGTGGGGGGGGGGGGAAACAGAGTGTGGAGAACTAGTTTTAAAAGTAAATGGTTACAGTTATATATCCAAGGCCTCATAAGATAGTTACACTTATACGGTGCACCCTTGGTATCTGCTGGGGTTTGGTTCCATAATCCTTTGTGGTTATCAAAATCCATGGATACTTGAGTTCCATAAAGACAATGGCATAGTGAAATGATGACCCTGAAATTTATACCTTTTAAAAATATTTTCAAGCCATGGGCGCTTGAATCCATGGATAAGGAGTCTGTGGATATGGAAGGCCAATTGTAGTTACTTTAGTATTTTTTATTTTGCTGTTTTTCAGAATTCACATCAGGGCCGCCTAAGGCGGCTTTTTACTGGACCAAATAGGAGAGGATCTTTTCTGCTACTATTTGGGCCGGCTTCAGGGCAGATTAGGGCCATGGTGTGTGGTTACCATGGAAATTTGCAGATATTCAAGCCCCATTGGCTTGAATGGCCATGGGTGCTGCAGACATGCACATAATTTAAACCCTCCCCACTTGCCAATCCACAAAGACAGAGTCCGCAGACTCGAAGTCCATGAAAATGGAGGGGCGACTGTAGTTACTACCAGGCTGGAATAGCAGAAGTTACCTGTTAGAAAGAAAGTGATTGTGGTGTGAAGCTGGGAGAGGTGAGAAAGGAGTTGCAGCATTACTTCTGCTATAAACATGTAACTTTCAAAATCCACAAAACAAAATGCACAAAATACATGTTGCAAACTTTTAAAGCTCCACTGGCTTCTTCATCACACAAAGCTGTTAGAAATTATACAGGACGAAAAAAGATTATGATGATGTTAGTTACAGGCATGCATTTTGCTAAAAGGTTGTAGCTCTTCTAAGTTCACGTTGTATGGAGGGACATTCATTCAGGCAGCCCCCTCCTGACCATATGGGTACTCCAAGGAAGAACATTTAAATTTCATTAGTAAAACAAAAAGATAAGTCTCTGAAATCCAAGTTGCTTCTGTTCTTTGTGAAGCTACAAGACCCCCTTTTAGGCAGAGAATACTGAATTTCTAAAGAAACCTCCACAATTTTGCATTAGGATACATTTTTAGGTGACATTTTGCTAAAACATGCCAAATGTAATCCTAGGGTTTTTTTTTAGAAAAATGTTTTACCTTTGTTGGAGCTAGAAACTTCAAGTGGTAAAGTTCTAGTCCATTGACCCTATCTTTAGGATCCCCCTGATGCAGTTAAAATGTGGTATCTTACATCCAGAAAACACATCCAGGGGTAGCCATGTTGGGCATGTAGCAAAGTACAGTAACATCCAAAATCCAAGACAGTAATACCTTTATGGGGACAACCAAAATGCACAAAACACATGTTACAAAAGCATAGTGGCTCCTTTAGAAATTCAGTGTTCTCTGTCTAACAGAGGGGGTTTTTCACCACCCAGCTTTCACACCCATTCAGAGTGATGGAAAATACAATGGCATGAACAGTCCTCACTTTAGTATTCAAATTGTATATCTTCGCACTTTACCATCTTGTCTAATTCTTTCATAGTTGCCCTTCCTAGCTCTAGTCTTCTGATTTCTTGACTGCAATTTCTGTTTTGGTGAATAATTGATCATTGGGATTTGATTAATCAGTATTTCAATTTCTTCATCATGTATATTGAATTTGTGAATTCAGTTTACTCTGTGGTCATTAGTTTAGTTTTCTTAATGTTCCGCATTAAACCTGCCTTTGCACTTTCTTCTTTAACTTTCCTTAGTAGTTGTTCCAAGTCTTTGTAAGCATAGTCTTCTAAAATGTAACCAGATTCAGTGAACAAAACTCCTTTCATTTCATCATGTTTTGTCAAGGGTGCTCCGTGTTTACTCAAGCACCATGCACTTATTAGCCAATATTGTATGGTATCCTGAGCTATGGTTAGTTGCAGTCACACTACCTTGGAACTACATGTCTATCAGTGGCAGAATGCTGGACCTAAATCTTTTCCTGTATATAATTAGCTATTATACTACTGATGCAACTGTTCCATATTACAAGTCCCCACTAGAGAGAGAAAATTCTCATGAGTGAGAGGCACTCCAAGAGTTTCATACTAATTTAAGATTAGGGACAGAAATATGAGGAATGAGAGACAAAATGAGAAGCATAAAGGGGGAAGAAATAAGTGTGCCCCTAATTAACTAAATTAGGCCTGTTACAGACTGCCAAAATAAAGCTGCTTCGGGTCTCTTTGGAAGTATGCTATTTAAATGATGCATGGGTCCTAAGAGTCCAGAAGCTGCGCCAAAGCTGCACTCCAGTGCTTAGGAATGGAGTGTGGCTTTGGCGCGACCTCCGGATTCTTAGGACCCATGCATCATTTAAACAGCATACCTCCAAAGAGACCCGAAGCAGCTTTATTTTAGCAGTCTGTAACAGGCCCTAGAGACCCTAGGGAGCCAGCATGGTATTGTGATTTGAGCCTTGGACTATGACTATGGCTCTGGAGACCAAGGTTCTAATCCCTGTTCAACCACAGAAACCCAGTGGCTGACCTTGGGCAAATCATGCTAACTAAGCCTCAAGAGGAAGGCAAAGGCAACCACCCTCTGAACAATTTTTGCCAAGAGAAACCCATGCCTTAGGGTTGCCATAAGTCAGAAATTACTTGAAGGCAGAGGCTTGAGTATTATTTTATATGCTTGGGAGTAGAAATGTGGAAATCTGGAAGTGATCAATTGTAACAGCACTTAAGATGCATCTGGTTTCCCCAATTGCCATGCAATCATTTATTTTCTCCAGTAGATGGCATCTGCCAATTACTGAATTTTCTTTTCCAGGCAAAGAATCAGAAAATAAGGATCAAGAGTTACTGTATCTCCTTCAGTTCCATTAATTTTGCAGTGGGTTCCTTCATCTCTAATGCAGCCTGAAGAACCCTTGTTCAAGGAATATATTTATGTAGTTTGCAGAGAGGAACCAAACTATACAAGAGCAAAACAGCAAGGGATGGAAAAGGTTTCCTCTTCAGTTAAAATTCAGTCAAAGACAGGGAAAACCTTTAGGGGCTATAATCCTTGTCTTGTGTAATTTATTTATTTATTTAAGTGTTTTTCAACTGCCTTTTAGGGCATAATAACTCTCGCAAGGTGATGTACGCAAAACAGAAGATTAAAGAACATTAAAATAATCATATCAGGCCATACAACGTACACAGTTTATACAATGGGAAGTCAGACAGGGGGAGTTGAAAGACTCTTGCAACAAAATGGATGCAAGAATTTTGAATCCATGGCAGCAACACTGAAGACATTACTCACTCAGGTGACCTGCTTAAGGATGAATTTGTGTAATCCAATTTTCCTTATTACTAGTGCTGATTACACATTTGTTACTAGATGTAGCAGAGTTGACATTCAGAGCCAGGCCTCTCAACATCAGAGCCAGCCTGGGTCTGAAACATGGAGGCAGATGCTGTATTACAGGTTCTGCTGATGAGCAATTTGCTAGGTATAGTTTGGTGGAGATAGGATAGGAGGAAGTTCCCCCTTGGGTTTTTTAAAAATAAGTTAGAAATCATGTTTCAGTTGATGCCAAGCAGTGCCCCACCAGTAAAATCCACTGCTAACCAGCTGTCCCCGTTTCCAAAGTTTGCACCATGGAACCAGTGAGTAGTCCAATAAACATGTAACATGTTGTCCCCTCCTGCATTACTGGGGGGAAAGAGGCAGCAATTCAGTGCTTCAGATATCCTGGATTTATCCTTCCACCCACCACCTCCTCACAAAACATCACTCTGGGTAGTAAAGGCATTGATGACATCACACCTCAGGTCACAGCATAGAAAATGGCCATCTTATTGTTTCTGTTCATTTGTGACCATTTCCTTTGTCTGTGAGGGTTTCCTCCAGAAAACTCTCCTCCTTCCATGACCTGCATGGCTTCTCCAAATAATGGTCAGGACATATTAATGTTTCCACATTCTAAAGCCACCTTGATCATTATAATAGCAGTGACATGCTGACCATACACTCTATGTCATACTCCATCTTACCCTGTCCAGTTCTATGCTGGTCATTTATTACTTCAGCAAAGTCCAGCCACCATGTCATGGAGAATTCCATGTTCTTTATCATCTTGTAAATCCGGCTGACTATGATAAATGTGATGAATTCCCTGCATGTTTGAGACATCACAGGGTCTACAGGAAATTTGATCCACCAGCCATCAGGACATTGCTTTTATGTGCTCCTGCTCCAAAATAAAGGCTGAAGAACTACAGGCCATGACAGAAAACATTACAAAGAAATGCTTGGCAACATAGATATCTGCAGCATGGATGAGGAATTTGAGATCCTTTTCACAGAACAACAGAGAAAGGTCCTTAGGACTGGAGCGTGGCTTTGGTGCGGCTTTTGGACTCTTAGGACGCATGCATCATTGAAATACCATACCTCCAAAGTGACTCGAAGCTGCATTATTTTGGCCTGTCTGTAACAGGCCCAAGTTAGTTACTCAGGTAATGCCTGTCAGAAAGAGATCCATCTTGACAGCCTCCTTAAAACTGTCAAGACTGGTGATATGACGGATCTCCTCTGATAGGCCATTCCATAATCTGGGAGCAGCTGATGTGAAGGCCCTATGGCAGGGGTAGGCAACCTGTGGCCCGCGGGCCGGATGTGGCCCGGCAAGGCCTTGGGACCGGCCCCAGTCTGGTCCTGCCGCCGATTGCCGCTGGAGCCTTTGGCCTCTCACGTGAGGGCGTGGGGCCTTTGGCCTATCAGGAGGAGGCGGGCAAGGGGTGCAAGCGGCGGGCAAGGGGGGCAATTGTCTATAGAAGCCTCCGAAACATCCATTTATATTAACATTTTTTAAAAAATCAGCAAATTTTTTTGCGTGCCCTCCATTTTTTAAAAAACGGTGTCCTCCATTTAAAAATTTTGTCCTACGTTTGTCCCGGTTTATTTATTTAATTAATTTTTTAAAAAATTTAATTATTTATTTTTTGCTTTGGCCCCCCAGTTGTCTGAGGGACAGCAACCCGGCCCCCGGCTCAAAAAGGTTGCCTACCCCTGCCCTATGGGTAACTGCAGCCAATTTACAGGCTGCAGTAAATTTTTCCCAGAGGATTTAAGATTATATGGATTATATGGAAGAAGGCAATCCTGCAAATAGGTTTGATCCAAACCATGAAGGGCTTTAAAGGTCATTACCAACACCTTGTACTGTGCCCAGAAACCAATGGGCAGCCAGTGGAGAGATTTTAAAATAGCTTATGTGGTCACCTCCGGTTTTTCCAGTGACTAATCTGGCCACCATATTTTGAACTAGTTGAAGTTTCTGGACTAGGCACAAGGGTAGCCCCTTGTAGAGCACATTGCAGAAGTCAAGTTGTGAGGTTACCAGCGCATGTACCACAGTTTCCAAGTCCCCCGGATCCAGGAAAAAACACAGCTGGCGTATCAGCCCAAGCTGGTGACAGGCACTCCTGACTATCGCATTTCCCTTATTAGACATCAGGAGGGACAAGTCCAGGAACAGTCCCAAACTGTGAACACAGTCCTTTAGGGGGAGTGTGACCCCGTCCAGGACCAGTTGACATATCTCAGTACTTGGATTGGGGCCCCTACTGTGAGTCCCTCCGTCTTATCTGGATTCAGTTTCAGTCCATTTTTCCTCATCCAGACCATTACTGCCTTTAATGAAGGAGATATTCTGGCATTTTTACAGACTTCAGGCATAGAGAAAGGTGCCAGAATCTGAACCTCTTTTTTAACCTACAATCATGTCATACTTGAGGATCTAGAGGCAAAAATCATCATGACCAGAACAAAATAACTCAACCTTGTGCTTTTTGTAAGTGCCAAAAATACATTTTCACCATCCTAAAATACATTTTGGCATTCTTTTTGGGCCAGGAACAGCATCATAAAACTGAGATAAGTGTAAAATCCAAAGGTTAATTGCATGCTGATTGGCACTTTAGTTTAGGAAGTCAGGTTGATTCACTTTGAATTGTAGGCTGAGAATCACTGTACATCACTAGGCATTATTCAATATTTGTTAATGGCATTAACTGTATGTTCATATTGCCATAAAATAATATGTTATAAAAAGTTATTCCCTTGCTAGTGTGGAATAGCAGTTAGAGTGGCTAGAGCAAACTTAATGCCCTTCAGAGGTTTTGAGCTATAACTCAAATAACTCCCATCTAGCATAACCAACAGTAAGAACATTGTAGTCCAAAATGTCTGGCGAGCATCAGATTTCCTGCCTCGGGATTAGATTATATGTTTCTTGCTCCGGGTTATCTACAGTCCTGAGCAACAATGCTCCTTTTATGGGGGAATACATTACTAGAAAGAGGTTTACCACCTGAGTAAGAAAGGAACTATGATGTATCTTTTCTGTTCCTTCTTTCCCCTCCTAATCTGTCCCTCACTTTTCTATACCTCCTTTTTTGCCAGCCTTTTCCTCAAGAATTAGAGCTGAACCATTCTACCCATATAATTGCTTTTTCAAAAAAAGAAAACCTATTTTGGTTGTGGTATTTATATTTTAAGATAAGACAACCTTGACAGTCATGAGTTCAGAAGCTGGGAATATGAGTTGAAAACACCATTTTATTCCTCTTTGGATGGTGACACTGGCGCGGGACAGACCATTCAAAAAGGACAGTCTCCTAGCGCCTAATTTTGGTCCGCAGGGAAGCCGCAGCCTCCAGACCACAGGACTTCCTCGCAGACCAAAAAGAACCCGCGAAAAGCGGGTTCTTCTTGTGATGTGATTATGACACCGCAGTGCGCCAATGGCACTCGCGATGTCATAATGGCGCCATGATGTGCAGACACTAGGCGTCCATCATGTAAGGATGGCAGTGCCCATCTCTACAGGGAGCCGCTATTTGACGCCTTCATCATGTGCGAGGGGTGAGGGGCATCTAGAAGCGCTGCCCCTCACACGTGATGAAGGCGTCCTATCGCGCCCATCTGGATCAGACCTATATCATTCTCTGGTAGCGAAAAATAATCTGCTCATGGCCATTACAGAATATTATACATGTAAGGTTGGCACTGAAAGCAGGTTCCAAAATTAAACCATAGTTGAGCAGTGCTTTCAGCATCTCTAAAGTGCATTCCTTCAGCATTTTTACGTCATTGAGACTGGCTCCACTTACATCTGCCACCAGTGTCTTGGAATTTACTTCTGAAGCATTTTTCTTTAAGGCTGGGTTGGGTGAGGGGGGTGGCTAGCTCTTACTGAGTCCTATGTATTATTATTATTATTATTATTATTATTATTATTATATCTTACCCACCTCTTCCCATGGAACTAGGTGGGGCACAACAGCAATTGACAAGCAAACAACACATCAGTTAAAACACACATCAATGTAAAAGGACAAATAAAATGTAAACATATTAAAACAATCCACATCTAAAATTTATTTAAAATTCATGATTTAAAAATAATCTGGCTAAACCTGCCAGAACAGACTGATCTTGAATGCTCTTTTAAATTCAGACAGCTTATTGAGCTCTCGAATCTCTTCCGAGAGGTCATTCCACAGTCTAGGGACAGCTAAAGAAAAAGTCCTCTGGCTGACAGTTGCCAACCTAGTCCTGGCTGACTGAAGTAAATATCTGCCAGAGGACCAGAGCATACAGAGTGGATTATATGATTCATAGAATCATGGAATTATAGAGTTGGAAGAGAGCACAAGGGCCATCCAGTGCAACCCCCATTCTGTCATGCAGGAATTCTCAATCAAAGCATCCCCAACAGATGGCTATCCAGCCTCTGCTTAAAGACCTCCAAAGAAGGAGACTCTACCACTCTCCGAGGGAGTCTGTTCCACTGTTGAACAGTCCTTACTGTTAGGAAGTTCCTCCTAATGTTGAGGTGAAATCTCTTTTCCTGTAACTTGCATCCATTTTCCATATTCTAGTCTCTAGAGTGGCAGAAAAAAGCTTGCTCCATCCTCAATGTGACACCCCTTCAAATACTTAAAGAGGGCTATCCTTTTTGAATTATGGTGCCCAGAACTGGACATAGTATTCCAGGTGAGGCCTGACCAATGCAGAATAGAGTGCTACTATTACTTCCCTTGATCAAGACACTATACTTCTGTTTATGCAGCCTAAAATAGCATTGGCCTTTTTAGTTGCCACATCACACTGTTGATTCATGTTCAACTTGTAACCTATTACGATTACTAGATCCCTTTCACACGTAATCCCGTTCAGCCAGGCGCCCCTCATCCTATATCTGTGCATTTCATTTTTTTCCTACCTAAGTGCAGTATCTTATATAGAAGAAATGGGGAAAGGGGGAAATCACTAAAGAAGAATTCAAACAAATAGCGAGCATGTGTAGAGGTAAAGGCAGAAAAGCTAAAGTGCAGGATGAGCTCAGGCTCGCTAGAGAGGTTAAGAACAATAAAAAGGGCTTTAGGGGTATATTCGCAGCAAAAAGAAGAAGGAAATGGTAGGGCCATTACATGAAGAAGATGGCAAAATACTAACAGTAGACAGAGGAAAGGTAGAATTTCTCAACACATTATTTGCCTTAGTCTTCTCACAAAAAGAAAGGCGTGGTCAATTTGAGGAGAATGGAGCAGAGGACACAATAGGGGAAATCCAACACAGAATAAGTAAAGAGATAGCACAGGAATACTCCTTCCTCCACGAACACGGGTCATTACTTCTTTGACCACTTTTATATCTGAGTTGAAGACTATCCTGTTCTGGGAAGCGTCCCCAGGCACTGTGTGATTATCTATCTGTTATTTGATTGGATAGTTGATGTTGATTTTTTTTTAAGTGTTGCCTGCGTATTTTAACCAATTCTATCTTATATTATTACCTATTATTTTATACATATTTTGTAGATTGTATGCCATTTGTACGTACAGCACTGTGTACATTTACAGTGCTATAAAAATAAACAATAATAATAATAATTTCATTAATCTAAATGAATTTAAATCTCCAGAACCAGATGAACTATACCCAAGGGTATTAAAAGAACTGGTAAATGTAATATCGGAGCCATTGGCAATAATCTTTGAAAACTCCTGGAGAACAGGAGAAATCCCAGCAGACTGGAGGAGGGCAAACATTGTCCCCATCTTCAAAAAAGGGAAAAAGAGGATCCCAACAATTATCGTCCAGTTAGTCTGACATCAGTTCTAGGAAAGATTCTGGAGCAGATCATTAAACAGAGAGTCTGTGAACATCTAGAAGGCAATGCCATAATCACAAAAAGTCAACATGGGTTTCAGAGAAACAAGTCATGCCAGACAAATCTGATCTCTCTTTTTTTGATAAAGTTTCCAGCTTGGTAGATAAAAGGAACACTGTGGATATTGCATATCTTGATTTCAGTAAGGCCTTTCACAAGGTCCCCATGACATTCTTGCAAACACTTTAGTAAAATGTGGGTTAGACAATGCAACTGTTAAAAGGATTTGTAATTGGTTGACCGGTTGTACCCAAAGGGTGCTCAGCAATGGCTTCTCTTCATCTTGGAGAGAAGTGACTGTTGGGATGCCACAGGCTTCTATCCTGGGCCCAATGCTATTCAACATCTTTATCAACATCTTTATCAATGATTTAGATGAAAGAATAGGGGGCATGCTTATATGGGAACTGTAGTTTTGTGAGATATTTAGCCTTCTCTGTTAGAGAGCTCTGGTGCTACAACAAACTACAGGCCTGTTACAGACTGCCAAAATAAAGCTTCTTCAGGACTCTTTGGAGGTATGCTATTTAAATGATGCATGCATCCTAAGAATGCGGAAGCTGCACCAAAACTGCACTCCAGTGCTTAGGAATGGAGTGTGGCCTTGGCGCGACCTCCGGACTCTTAGGACCCATGCATCATTTAAATAGCATACCTCCAAAGAGACCCGAAGCAGCATTATTTTGGCTGTCTGTAACAGGCCACAGTTCCTAAGATTCCAAAGCACTGAGGCAGGGTAGTTAAAAGAGTTATTCACACAATGAAAATAATCCAGGCTGAGTTTGGATGTATCTTTATTGTTCACATGCATCCTAATGCACTCGATTAAGTTTGGGGAGTTGCAAAAAAACTCACTTACCTCAAGATAATCGATTTTGGGCTTTTTTTCCAGGTTTTTACAAAAAAATTCACATTATTGCTGTGTGAACAATGATGCAAATAGACCTGAATATTGAGATAAAACTCTCCTTGCCTTTAATGGGTTTCAAATGCATTCACATCAACAGCAGCTCATACGGTTGAGAAAGCATTGCCCCTTCCCCAGCGGAACAGTCACTGCTGGGGGGAAAAGAGGAGAGAGAGAGAAAAGGGGAGGAGAGAAAAAGGGATCCAGACCCCCCCCCCCCCAGGTCCAGCTGAGAGGTTCCAGTTAGTGTGGGGACAAGAGAAGAATGCCAGCACGCATAAGCAACCAAACTCAGAGAGATGTAGAGCTATGCAGTTCCCAGAAAGTTGCAGTTCCATGGTGTGAATGACAAACTTGGAATGTGTGTGTGAGGTTATTTGTATCATTCCGGTAAAAAAAACAATGTATGAATGAGTCCAAAGTGGTGTCAAACTGGATTATTTCTGCAGTGTGTTTTGGACCCAAGTTACCTTTATTTTGCTAGGGTATAACTGTACTACCTTCAACTTCACTCACTCACTCTCTGCATTACATATTAGTTCCATTACAAATTGAGAAAAATCTGATTCAGTATAACTAGCTGAACATTTTATTTCACTATAGGATATATGTGAATTTGTGGCATAGGCTACATGCCACATTTTGTCTGGACTAGCTGTATTTATGACTGATTGCAAAACAAGAGATATTGTGAAATAAAAACAAACATAACAGTATATTCACTGTTAATGAGTTCCTACAAGCACTAGAGTTTGTAAATATGTGTCTCCTTAGAACAGTGGTTCCCAACTTTTTCTGTGCCCCACATTCTTAGAAATGTTTGATTAATATTCACACTCCCCACAAAAGTAATATCACATTTGAAGTTGAAGAAATCTGATTTCTAACTTTTGAACCACATACAGTACTGTGGGTGAACCAACTGAATTAAAAAAAAAAGCTTTTAACTCAGTGCATAAAATGCAAATATAAAATGAGCAATTAGATTCCAATTTATTCAGAAAATTTTGAGTGATGACTCATGACTCACAAGGCATTCTTTGTTGCACCCTCTGAAAGTCTATCTTGCATCCCCTGGGAATGTGGGCACCCCAAATTCAGAACCCCTGCCTTAGAAGAATGACTGGAACATCATATCCTGTATTTAGCCCATCTAACATGATGGATTGCAGAATGATAGCCAAGACAGCTATTGGAAAAATTTCCACCCCACTTGTCTGGTCATAACTGCTTAAAATGCTGGTAATGATATTTGTCCTTTGTTCGGCCTTAGGACTAAGGCAAGGAGTATAACTGAATAAAGTTCAGAAATCTGGAAGCAATAATGAGGGTTTCTGGAAACCTCTGCTTTCAAACTGAAGAGCAGGGGTAAAGCCAGAAAATAGATACAGAAATAGAGAGCAACTTCTCATGTTTTTCAGTATGCAAAGAGATCTTGCAGCACCTTTGAGACTAACTGAAAGATAGATGTTGGTAGCATGAGCTTTCATAGATTTGAGCCTATTTCCTCAGATGCATTTGGTCTATGAAACCTCATGCTACTAACTTCTGTCTCTCCATTAGTGTCAAAGGTACTGCAAGATCTCTTTGCATACTGATTTTCCATCCAGACTAACATGGTTATGTCTTTGAATTCTGCTCCCATGTTTTTCCAAACTGAAAGGATGGCAGAACAGATGAGACATTATTTCCTGGCAGGAGCAAATTGGCAGATAAGATTGTTCCACTGTGCCTTCCCCAGTTTTACATGGCACCTGCCAACTGCGTACCCCCCACCCCAAAAAAATCAGGACCAAGCACAGAAACAAATGAGTTTGTGCAAAATTAGAAAACAATTTATATAATATGCAAATTAGGCTTCCCAGATTTGCATAGCTAGGATAGTGGCAAGTTGACGATGTGTAAAAAAAATGGAGTCTCAAGAGTTGTAAAAGATTTCTCGAATTAGCCCAGATATGCAACCAGTAATACACCAACTTATCTGATGGCTTATGTTTGTTTGTGATGCTTCAGATAAGTGAGAGCAGAAAGTCAACTTTTTTCACCCTTCCTCGCGACAGTGGCCATTTCTCTCTAACCTGAGCAAACTCAAAAGGTGTTGGTGCTGCTATCTTTGGGCAGGTTGAAAAAGTTGGCAGTGGGCCTGGCACCAACTTCACAGACTGCTTTGGCAGTGTGTAAGAGAGATGATTCAAGTAATGCCTCTTGGAGGTCAAGTGTGAGGGGGAAAAGGGAACAAACCAAAATGTGGAACTAGGGAGGGATGGAGGAGAGGAATGAGCCAGCCATAGGGGCAGGAGGTACTTCCTCCCCCAAACATGCACTCATGCTATCCCCCATATTGTTCACATTACCAATTGTGGCAATGTCCTCTAGAGTCATACATATGGATTGCCTACTTTACTTTCTGTCACAGAAGTGAATCGCAGTTATTCACTCTTGCAGCAGGCAGAAATTGCAGCTCCCATAGACTGCTGGGGCGGGAGGCAGATTTTGTTGTTTGCCTTTGCTTTGACCCTGATGCAACCTATTCATTTTTTCCCCCACACATCATTGGTTCCCCCATGACTTATAGGAGGCAAAGTAAATTAAGCTGCAGTCTGGAAGATTCTTGATGTAGAGAAAATAACCTGCGCCCACTCTTGACACTGGGCTCGCTCCAATGTAAGGCGAGGGAAAGCCTTTATTCTTCCCTCGATTGTGTCCCTAATTGCAGCTGCTATACTTTCTCGCATGGTTCTCAGTGACTCTCATTAGGTTCTGTGGGAGAAAATAAACACAATTCATCATATTGATGGGCATCATGCCAATTAATTAATAAACATGGGTTATTAACCAGAAGTGGTGTGCTCCTGCTGCTCTCGCCTGTTTTTGCCTACCTTAACAGTAGGTGCTATGGCAACACGGAGAAGGAAGGATGGGGTGCCTAGCAACAAGAAGGGCCTGGAAGCAGATTTCTAAGCCCCGTTGGGAGATGGCAGCTGAATGAGAACAACTGATAGAGGAGTGGGAGAAAGATGCTAAGGACGTGGGGGTAGGAAGGGGATCCTGGAGAGCTATGAGATGGAAATAGCAGAATTAGCCTTTTCTTTGGCTCACACTGCAACTTGTATCTCTCCATACCATTGTTTCTGTTGGTGAGTACAGTGCAGAGAGAAAGTGGTATAAATCAGACAGAATCTTGTCTCTTCAGTGAAGCTGAACAAGTGCATGTTTGCAAGTGCATGGGCGACTTCAACTATCCTGCTATTTGCTGGAAGTCAAACTCAGCAAAATCCTCAAGGTCTAGCAAATTCCTCACTTGCCTCATGGTCCAAAAGGTGGAAGAGGCAAAAAGGGGATCAGCTATTTTGGATCTGATCCTAACCAACAAGGATGACTTGGTTAATGGGGTGCAAGTGGTGGGATCCTTAGGTGGAAGTGACCATGTTCTCCTGGAGTTTATTATACAATGGAAAGGAGAAGCCAGGCATAGTCAGACACGCATCCTAGACTTTAGGAGAGCGGATTTCAGTAAACTTAGAGAAGTATTGAGTGTGATCCTGTGGTCAGAAATACTAAAAAGGAAGGGAGTTCAGGACAGATGGGAGTTTCTCAAAAGAGAGATACTGAAGGCACAATCTCAAACAGTTCCAGTGAGAAAGAAAAATGGGAGGTGTCTCAAGAAACCAGGATGGATGACTAAGGAACTTTCAACCGAGTTAAGTTTGAAACGGAACATGTATAAGAAATGGAAAAAGGGGGAAATCACAAAAAAGGAATTCAAAGAAATAGCAGGCATGTGTAGGGGTAAAGTCAGAAAAGCTAAAGCGCAGCATGAACTCAGGCTTGCTAGAGAGGTTAAGAACAATAAAAAGGGCTTTTTTGGATATGTCCGCAGCAAGAGGAAGAAGAAGGAAATGGTAGGGCCACTATGTGGAGAAGATGTCAAAAAGTTAACAGGGGACAGAGAAAAGGCAGAATTACTCAACACCTTCTTTGCCTCAGTCTTTTCAGAAAAGGCAAAGGGTGCTCAACCTGAGGATAATGGAGCAGAGGACAGAATAGGGGAATTTCAGCACAGAATAAGCAAAGAGATAGTAGAGGAATATCTTCTTAATCTAAGGCCTGTTACAGACTACCAAAATAAAGCTGCTTCGGGTCTCTTTGGAGGTATGCTGTTTAAATGATGCATGGGTCCTAAGAGTCCGGAGGTCGCGCCAAAGCCACACTCCATTCCTAAGCACTGGAGTGCAGCTTTGGTGCAGCTTCCAGATTCTTAGGATGCATGCATCATTTAAACAGCATACCTCCAAAGAGACCCGAAGCAGCTTTATTTTGGCAGTCTGTAACAGGCCTAAATGAATTTAAGTCTCCAGGACCAGATGAACTACATCCAAAGAACTGGCAAATGTAATATCGGAGCCATTGGCAATCATATTTGAAAACTTGGAGAACAGGAGAAGTCCCAGCTGACTGGAGGAAGGCAAACGTTGTCCCCATCTTCAAAAAGGGGAAAAAAGAGATCCCAACAATTATCATCCAGTTAGTCTGACATCAATACCAGGAAAGATTCTGGAGCAGATCATTAAACAGAGAGTCTGTGAACATCTAGAAAGCAATGCCATAATCACAAAAAGTCAACATGCGTTTCAGAGAAAGAAGTCATGCCAGACAAATCTGATCTCTTTCTTTGATAAAATTACCAGCTTGGTAGATGAAAGGAATGCTGTGGATATAGTATATCTTGATTTCACTAAGGCCTTTGACAAGGTTTCCCATGACATTCTTGCAAACAAGCTTGTAAAATGTGGGCTAGACAAAGGAACTGTTAAATGGATCTGTAATTGGTTGACCGGCCGAACCCAAAGGGTGCTCAACAATGGCTCCTTTTCATCCTGGAGAGAAGTGACCAGTGGGGTCCCACAGGGCTCTGTCCTGGGCCCAGTGCTATTCAACATCTTTATCAATGACCTGGATGACAGAATTGGGAACATACTTATCAAATTTGCAGATGACACCAAATTAGGAGGAATAGCTAATACTCCAGAGGACAGGATCAACATTCAAAATGATCTGAATAGACTAGAAAGCTGGGCCAAAGCTAACAAAATGAATTTCAACACAGAGAAATGTAAGGTACTGCACTTAGGGCAGAAAAATGAAATGCACAGATATAGGATGGGGGACACCTGGCTGAATGAAACTACATGTGAAAGGGATCTGGGAGTCCAAGTTGACCACAAGTTGAACATGAGTCAACAGTGCGATGCGGCAGCTAAAAAGGCCAATGCAATTTTAGGCTGCATCAATAAAAGTATAGTGTCTAGATCAAGGGAAGTAATAGTGCCACTATATTCTGCCTTGGTCAGGCCCCACCAAGAATACTGTGTCCAGTTCTGGGCACCACAATTCAAAAAGGACATTGAGAAACTGGAGCGTATCCAGAGGAAGGCAACTAAAATGGTGAAACCTTCTCCAGGCTAAACATCCGCAGCTCCCTAAGTCGTTCCTCACTGTAGTACCTGGCGGGGGGGTGGTGGTGGTGGTGGTTCCAGACCCTTCACTGTTTTGTGACTCATACATACTTATGGGCAAAATTAATTGATACAAAACAAATAACCTGTGTAGTGAGAAGCCAGAGTTTACAATTTAGGTTTGAAAACTAATTGGACAAATGGGACTGAACAGACAGGCCAACATAAAGCTGCTTTGGATCACTTTGAAGATATACTTTTTAAATGCTGCATGTGTCCTAAGAAGATGGAAGCCGTGCCAAAGCCATGCTCTAGTCCTAAGTACTACAATGTAACTTTGGCATAGCTTCTGCCCTGTTAAAATGTGTGTGTCATTTAAACAGAATACCTCCAAAGTGACCCGAAGCAGCTTTATTTTGGCCTGTCTGTTCGGGCCCAAACATTAAATATTAAAATTCAAGAATTATTTCATTGACACTAACATGATAATTCAAGTAATTTGACTCAGTTAGTGTGGATTAAATTGCTTCTTAAAACATTGGTTTCCAGATGTGACTCTGGGATTTACAGGTAATAACATGGAGATTGTCACTGTTGAACCTAGGGACACGTTAATTTGTTATTGAAATCTTCAATAGTCCTATTTTTGACATTACAAAATTGCCTTCTCCCAAGCTGGAGACTCCCCCCCCCCCCCCCCGGCCAGGTACTACAGTGTTGGACTGCAAATGCAAATGAACACCATTCAGAGAGAGAGGGATTCCCAGCAGATAATGGATCATGAAGTAAATGGACACCCTGTAGGCCTTGCCATTCAGCAACCCAACAACATACAGATTAACATGCAAATCACCTCCTCTCAACCAACAGTATATATACCCCACTCTCTTCCATTCTAGCATTCTCTAAAGATGCCAGCCACAGCTGCTGACGAAATGTCAGGAATAAACTCTTCTAGAACATAATAATAATAATAATAATAATAATAATAATAATTTGTTTTATTTATATACCGCTATTCCAAAGATCATAGCGGTGAACAGCAAGTAAGCTAATTAGCAAGTAAGCTAATTTGCCCCCAACAGTCTGGGTACTCATTTTAGCGACCTCGGAAGGATGCAAGCCTGAGTCGAGCTTGGGCCCTTTTGCTGGTCTTGAACATGGCCTCATAGCCCGAAAAGCCCACAAAAAACTATGGATGCTGGCCACGAAAGACTTCAATCCCACTGGATGACCTTGGGCACATCACATGCTCTTAGCAGCGGCAAACTCTCTGAACAAATCTTGCCAAGAAAATGCCATGATAGGTTCACCTTAGGGTCACCATAAGTCAGAAACAGCTTGAAGGCACACAACAACAATAACAACAACAACAAATCTTTTGGCTTCAGTGAGATTTACTACTGAGGAGACATGGAGAAAGCATGTTCTAAATGAATCTTAGGGCTCCAGACTAATAGCTCCAACCTAACTAGCCCTCTCAACGCATGTGACCTGGTGAAGCAGGATGTGGAGGAAAACAGAAGAGGAGGAAGAAGCCATGAGAGAAAACAGGGCTAGATATAACTGAGGAAAACGTTTCACATCATTATCCAAGTACCTAGCAACAATTCAGTGGGCAATAACAAACACAAAAAGATTAAAAAGGAGTTCACTACAGAGTACTCCAAATGATATGCAATATTTTATATTATACAATAGAAAATAAAGTAAAATCTACAAATAAGGGGGAGTGAAGAGATTTACAGTTTACCCCAGTTCCCCAAAAGTTATGCAGATCTATAAATGGGGGGACAAGATGCCAGCCTTTCAGGCATGAAAGATCTAAACTCTGTAAAAGCAGTGGCTGCTTGATGGCTAAGCATACAAATCATTCTTTATTTCCCTACCATTCAAGACCAAGGTTCATTATTTTTTGTTACCATCCTCATTTGTTCCCCAATCTCAGCTCTTCCGTTGCTTCTCAGTTCTTCTGAAGGGTTTCCATAACTTTCTTTATCTCTATTCATGCTCCAGAAGTATGATACAGCAATTTGTTCCACTCCTAATCTTTCTTCTCCTTAGGCCTTCTTGACTGACTCTGTCAAAGGAAGAGTCCTCCACCCTAATGAGTTTTGAAAAGCTAAAATAATTATTCTTTAACATACAAGATCACCATCAGTGACTTCTTAATGTATTAATCAGCTTTAGTAAAATCTAGTGAGTTAAGCTTTGTTAGAGAAATCTAACAAGGTAATAGTTTAACATTTTATATAACTGGTTATTCCCAGTCTCTGCTTTGGAACATAATCCAGACCTACCAGGCTGACTTAGGGTCAGCTGAAGTAACATTAGACCTGACGGTGTGCTGAATCTAAACTGCTCTCCTTCTAACAGGTGCTAGAAACTATTTAGTACTGCTGTCTATCCAGCCTAACATTGTGCCAGTGTAGTGCCTTTGTCGCTGGATTGGGGTGGATTTGGATCTGACACAATTCAATTACTTCCTTGCTCTGCCACTTTGCTACTTCTGTTTTGAGTTCTTCACCTACTGAGCTCAGTGACAGTCAACAGACTATCTGTGGTGGCAGATCGTTCTGCTGTCCAATCTCTGAAACCAGTCAGCAGCTAGGCTGCAAAAGACTATTTCAGATGGCATAGGAGGGTTCTGCCTATTCCTGACCCTACATAGCTAGTAGATCTTTGAATTAGGGTTGTTCTATTCTCCAGTCAGTTATTTTAAAAAAAGTTTTATGTCTTTGTTTTACTTAATTGTATTATATATTTTATATTTTTCTCTTGTATTATCTTACCTTAAACATACATCTGTTCAAAATGTGGTATAAAAAGAGATATTTGGCACAGGTAAGGTACAGAAAAGGAGACTTACATCATCACAGGCAAAAGTTTCAGGTGTGGAGTTCTTCATAATACAGTTCTTTTCGCTTTGGAGCTAGTACTCAACGGGGATTTTTCACCACCTGTCTTCTGAACTAGTTCATTTATCTGCTGTTATTCCAGTTGAAGCTTCCTGCTATCATGTTTAACAGACTTGCCGGATCACTGCAGTAGGAATGATAGGAAAGGGTACGTAAAAGTGCCACGTCATAGATAGATTTCATGTCATTCTGCCTTGGATGATACTATCCATTCAGGTTCTGTTAGCCTCTGGTTTGCCATTTAGACAAATTGAGAACTAACTGTCACAGTTCCTTATCAGCACACTGGCGCTGACACTCACCCCCCCACACACACACACACACACGCATGACTCCCTTTCATTTAGAAGTGTCATCAGTGAAGGGCACCGACACAAAAGACTATTGATTTGCTAGGCTTCTATGACAGCTTCTGTGTTTTTGTTTTTAGTGAGCATCCTCTAAGTCACTTGGTCTCTGACTCGGATTCTGAAATGGACAGCACAGAGCAACTAGCCCTGGGCAGCACGGACACGCTCTCCAATGGGCATAAGGCTGATCTGGAGGCTGCTAAGCGCCTGGCAAAGAGGCTCTACAATCTGGATGGTTTCAAAAAAGCAGATGTAGCCCGCCATCTGGGGAAGAAGTACGTGTGGGTATTAGGAGAAAAGACTGTTCACACAGAGCTCTGTTAACTCCCTGAAGAAATCCAGCTACCCTCATCCAGATATATCCTGAGCCTTGTGGAGGATAACAGATAAGATACCACCTTCACTGAAGAATAATAAATAAATATTTGGCTAGCTTGCCTTTATGAGACACCCTTGGGATGGCAGTGTTTTCTGTATGGCCCACATAGCTTATTCCCTGGGGATGATTTATGCTGCATTTCCTTTAGCTTGACAAGAATGTTCACACTAACCATGTGTGCCTTCACTCTTAATATATAGCCACTAAAGAATAAAACTCTCACTATAAATTAAGGTACATAAGGGTTGTGGAATGAGCTCCTTCATCAAAGACAGTTAGGAGTCTTTGTTGGTTTTGGATGAATTCTGCCTTAAATCCTGTGTTTCTGTTCCTTGTTGTGGCAATCATAATGTCCTCAGGTTTCCCTTTCCTTAATTTCTATCCCTCTCTTATATAAGAGTTTTAAAAATCTTTTTTTATCCTCTCCTTTCCAGTAATGATTTTAGTAAGATGGTTGCAGGGGAGTACCTCAAGTTCTTTGAATTCACTGGAATGAGTCTGGATCAAGCACTGAGGTGAGTGTTCAAGAGGGATGTGTGCAATCTTAGAAACAGATGAAAAAACGAGTTTCGGCAAAAGATTGTCTGAAGTTGCATTCAGGATTAACATTGATTTATATTTGTCGAAAGACCACAGTTCTGAATTTTATTTTATTTTTATTTTTTTGTTAGACTTTAAGCAGCCCTGGCAGCTCATCAGCACTGGATAAGTCTTCGGTTTTTCCTGCCAGCTCAGCATTGCCAAACCAATTGTAGCACCCAGTGGATCTAGCATCTAGTGGACAACCATACTGTACATAGCTGATGGCTCCATGCAGCCTGTAGAATTGGGGTGGGTGGCTGGGACACAAATTCTGAAAGCTAGTCTTAGATTTAGAGCATGTACAGATTATTATTCTTTGAAGTAATGCGGACACCATAATCATGCTTCTCTTGAAGGAGATGCAGATTTTTATGCTTCATAACAATACATCAGGTACTTAAAACATACTTAGAAATGCTTTTCAGAATAATTTGCTGTCTTCTCAAAACCAATTCAGATTCATTCTTGGATAATGTCCACTACTGATTGCAAGATAGTTATCCGCCCCACACACCTTCATTATCTACAGTTAAACAACATGTGTGTATGTGTGTACATAATATAAAATAACCATAATTGAACCATGCCTTATTTTTTCACTAGATAAAGAGTACTGGGGACAAATAAGGTTAAATCAACAATGCTGCGGGTGAGAGGGTAACATCATTTCTTGCTACATTCCATTTTGTACTCTTAATCAAGCTGCCTATAGACCAGTATGAGTTCCGCTAGAGGGAAAGCAAGGTACCTATATTGTTCCTGTCATTCCCTCAACCCAATCAAAGACTAGTAGCCATTTTTGTCTGGTTCATAGGGAAAAAAGGATTAACACCGCTCCCACTCATGAACCAACTATTGGCCTGAGCCTCTTTAGACGTCATATTTATTATGCAATAGCCTTGCCTGGTTCTCAGAACCAAGGGATCCAGAAATTACTGTGTTACATTTGAGCCCTTCCTGTTCTTTCCCATAACAGCTGCTACCACCACCACCTTACTACTGAAAATTCATTAAGGAAGAAAGATGGGAAGCATAGCACAATGCATGTTTCCTGGTAGCTTTTATGATTCTCTGAATTGTGCAGTGTTTTCCCCAGTCCAAAAATGCATACAGAATGTCTACATTAGGCAAAACTAGATACAAAAATGTGTACATTGAAGAATATAGCAATAAAAACAGCATACATTAGGGCATAGTGCTCACAAAAATGCATGTATTAGGAAAAATTGCTTCCAAATTTTGTATGTATGAAAGTGCATTTTCTGCTAGACACCTTTTTTGAAAATATTGCAAAATGATGTGGAAATGGCATGGGGGGAAATGACAAAGGAAACAAAATGAGTTATAGAAAGCTAAATAGTAATTTGTCCATCTTTGCAAAGAAGGATGGGCAAAGGACAGGGGAACCTGCACTCTGTCATGTCTGATACACCGTGAGTTTAACTGGAGATGGTAGGCTTATACCAAGTCTCTAAATCTTTCAATATTTGCAAGGTGCAGGATCAAAGAATTAATTCCTTACTATGGTATGAGATGCCTTCCTTAGGTTGTCTGCAACATACATCTTAAGCTTATCTTTAACAGTGGAAATTTTCTCTCTCAGCTTTGGAAGGCTTCTCACCAATTTACTGACAATTGTATTTCAACATGGGATTTATTTAAACACCTTTTCCTTGGTCTATAGCCGAAAAGGTTTCCAGAGCAACTTACAGATCGGTCCCTGCCCTCAGGATTTGTCTAAAGATACAATGCAGAAGGAATGACAGGGAAAGGATAGAGAAAAACAAGCAAACTCATGTGTCAGTTATAATTCCAAAGTTCTCAGAACAATCAGCCAAAATGGAAAACACTTAGGAAGAGGACAATGGCTTTACATCTCTTTATTCTCTCTATTGCAATCTAACCCCTTTTAACAATGGGACAGTCACTGTGTTGGATTGAATCTCAATCATAGAATCTCACAGTTGGAAGAGATCACAAGGGCCATCTATGCCAACCCCCTGTGCTGCAGAAACACACAATAACTCTAGCACTTCTAAAAGATGCCCATCTGGTATCTTCTTAAAGACCTCCACTGATGGAGAATCAACCACCTTCCCAAGCAATCTGTTCCACTACTGAACAGCTTTTGCAGTAAAGAGGTTCTTCCTAATGTTTCAGTGAAATATCTTTTCTTGTGATCTGAATCCATTGGTTTGTGTTCCAGTCTTGATACAGTTTAAGTTAAATCATACCTAACCTAAAATCAATGTAATTTTAAATTAAATCATGAGATCCAGTGATTTCAGTTGGAATGAAGTGCAGCTAAACTAGTCTTGAGTCCAAATTGTTATCTTTGGAGTGCAGATAGAGCTAGAGTTATTCTATTGAAAACATGGAGAAGCCACCTTTCTTCAAATGGGTTCAAAACAGTTAATAACAATTGTAACAATTATAAAACGATAGTAAAGTACTAAATGGGAGTGCCAACTCATCTGATAGTCCTGCTGAGGAATCTTACTCAGAACAAGAGACTACTATTAGAACAGAACACAGAGAAACAGAATGGTTCCCAATTTCAGGTAAGGCTGCATTGTATCACCATACCTGTTTAACTTATACGCAGAACATATTATAAGGAAAGCAGGCTTGGACACAGAAGAAGGAGGTGTGAAAATAGGAGGGAGGAACATCAACAATCTAAGAGATGCAGACGATACCATAATGCTAGCAGAAAATCTCACAGACCTGAAACAACTACTAAAGAAGATCAAGGAAGAATATGCAAAGGCAGGCTTACTGTTGAACATAAAGGAAACAAAAACAATGACCATGGAGGATCTTCATAAATTCATTCTAGACGATGAGGAAATTGAAATAGTTAAAGTGTTCCCATAACTTGGATCAAATATTTATAAGAATGGAGAGTGCAGTCAAGAAATCAGAAGAAGATTAAGAATGGGAAGAGCAGCTATGAAAGAACTAGAAAAGATTCTAAAATGCAAAGATAAACAACTGAGCACAGATGTTGGAATCATACAAGCCATTGTATTCCCTATGACCATGTATAAATGTGAGATCTGGAAAGTTAAGAAAGAAGACAGGAAGAAAATCAATTCATTTGAGATGCGGTGCTGGAGAAGAGTGCTGAGGATACTGTGGATAGCCAAAAAGACAAAACAAATGGGTCCTAGAACATATCAAGCCAGAAATCTCCCTGGAAGCTAAGATGACAAAATTGAGGTGGTGTAATTTGGCCACATCATGAGAAGGCATGATTCATGAGAGGGGGAGGCAATAAGGCTAGGAAAGGCAGAGAGATGTAGAAAGAGAAGAAGGCCACATGTTAGATAGATTGACTCTATAAAAAGGTCAGGGGTATGGGTTTACAGGAACTAAGCGGAACAGTGGAGGGCAGGGAGCCTTGGAGATGTCTCATCCACAGGGTCACCATGGGTCAAGATCATCTCAAGAGCAGTTAAAACAACAAACAAAGTACTAAAAGTATCTGTTATACATTAAAAGCTAAATGAGAACCATTTTAAAATGCACAATCAAAGTAATTTAACAAGTTAACTCTTGATAAGTTAAAACAATTCAGTGAAAGATGACTGGTCGCTGAAGGCCTAAACTTTTCATGACACATTCACAATTCAAGTGTATTTTTATATTAGTGTATTAATGCCATATAGGGTATTAATGTATAGTCTTCCGGACTGTGATGGGTCAGTGGATATCACTCCAAGTAACTATTGGTCCTTTTTTTTACTTCCAGGTCCTTTCTAAAAGAGCTAGCCCTCATGGGTGAGACCCAGGAGCGGGAAAGAGTCCTAGCTCATTTTTCACAACGCTATTATGAGTGCAATCCTAAAGCCATCTCTTCTGAGGGTGAGATGTTATGAAAGGAGAAGATGGGTGGGTCAGATGGGGGGCTTGGGGGATCAATTTGTTATGTTCTCAGCATGTAGAGATCTCTGCTAGGCTAGACATGCAGATTAATCTGAAGGTCCCCTATTGCAGCATCACTGGATTACAGCAGCCCACACTTGCTGGAACTAGACTAAGGTCAGTTTGCTGTCTCAAAAGGGGTGGAGGACAGAAAGCGAAAAGATGGTGGAGAAGAGAGTATCTGACAGACTGCTCTGCCAGGTCCTCAGTATCAAGCGTGGACTCTGTGTGGAGGGGTTTGTTTTTGGCCTACCGGTCACCACCAATATGGTGATGATCCCCACACCTGACTGCCATTACCAGGGAAGAGCAATGGGTGGAAGAGAACAGGCTGGACTCAACAATGTTTCCCTCCCCTCACACTTGCTTCCTTGTACACACTGCTGTCTGCAAAGAGAAGCCAGAACTATGCTCTTGGTTTCCGTTATCTGAAATCAGAACGTGAAGTCAAAAATAATATTTTTCTACACACTCCTATTTCCCTGAGGTTCTACGAAAGATTTGGCACTCAGAGGTGCTCCACTTTCAGCCAGCTTATAGCTTGCTTACCCTCTGCCTTTGCCCATTTCTTTAAAAATACACATGGATAACTGTTCCCCACCCACCCCAAACACACACAAACACACACAGAGTATGTTACACAGCAAATACTATGGTTCACTGAAAAACTAGTACTGTGGTTCCATGTGCATAAAGTTTAAAATGGTCTCAAAGAAGAACAAT
This sequence comes from Sceloporus occidentalis, assembly GCA_023333645.1. Lineage (NCBI taxonomy): Eukaryota > Metazoa > Chordata > Lepidosauria > Squamata > Phrynosomatidae > Sceloporus > Sceloporus occidentalis. The sequence goes on along the minus strand of JALMGF010000002.1, from coordinate 123,566,743 downwards.
CAACATTATTGAAATTTAAAAAGTATCTCAAAGGTTTGGAAAGGCAAGGCCTAACTAATTCATACTAACAAAACTGAAAATATCAAGAACTGTTCACTTTTCTTTTTATTACAAAATTCTTTGGGTAATAATACAATGTAAGACACTTCAGAAAAACCAGAACTATAGTATACAAGACTTCATATAACTCACTTTCTAGATCCATTCCAGTGTTTACAGGGATCTTCCGTGTCTTCTAAAAGTTAGTTTTTATAGCTATTTAGAGGACATTTTTAGCTTAGGTCTGCTCTATCTACATTATGGAAACATTTGAGCAACATTTAGTAAAATGAAGGCTGGGTGGGCTCGGGCTGATGACCTGTCTCTGATGCTTGTGCTGCAGATGGAGCCCACACTCTGACCTGCGCCTTGATGCTGTTAAACACAGACCTTCATGGACATGTAAGTGCACCAATCCTTTCGCTTGCTACCTGCTATCTGGAAAGTTTATTACTGATATATATCAAAGTAGCAATGAAGGAAAGCTTCAGTTTCCTTGGCTAGGAAATCTTGGTACTCAACTAAATGAGTTACACAGTGTTATGGCTTAGCCAAACAGTGCAGTTGTCTGGAAGTGCTTCACAGGGCCAAATATGTATTTTCTAATTCAAATAACCCTTTTTTAAAACAGAAAATGTTGCATTTTCTCACTGCCCGTACCATTTTAACAGATTACATGACAAGAAAAGATTGAAAAGAAAAAGGAGCATAAAAGAGAGGGGAGTACCAAATTATATAGATAGCACTTGGAGGAAGTGAAAGATTTAAAAGGAACTGTGATAAAGTATGTCATGATAAAAGAAGGTAAAAAGGAAAAAGTTGGCTGGAGGACAAGAGTATTGTAGATATAGAGATGTGTTGTATTTTTTAAAATATAAAAATAAAAACTGCTATAAGAAGGGAGGAAACACAAAACCCAGCCACTGTATAAAGTTGAAAAAAGACACTGGTGAAAATCAAAAGAACACATTTCCTTGGAACTCAGCCTGGAGGGAAATGTGGTATGTGCATCCAAACTGCACTAAGTATGCTACTGTAGTGGGCTCATCTCCAAAGCAATGTACTTCTGCACCAGCCCTTAGCCCAGCATGCATTGTTGGCCTGCAATAATGGCCAGCCAGAACAAAACCCCTGAGAAATTAATGGGGTCACCATAAGTTAATAGGTGACTTGGAGGCATGTGCATGCACATACACACGCATGCGCAAACACACAAGCTCTAAAAGACTCAAATGCAGGGCATGGTAGTAATAGGCCCCTGCACTTAGTGTTCAGGGATATGTACTGCTCCTACATGATGAAGTTCCTCTAACATAGAAGCAGGAATTGTGTGAGCTGCACTTAATTACATGAGTTGCAAGCCTTGTTTTCAGCACTCTTTTCCCCAGCTGTCACCTGAGGGCTCCCATTCTTTAAAAAAAGCACAACAATTTTGCCTTCAAATGGTCAGCCACCATTTCTGGAGGCCTGTAGGAGTGGTGGATTGTGTTTTAACCCACCAGATCAGCCAGAGAACCCAGACTTCCAGTTGCATTTTTCAGAAGAAAATAATAGAAAAATGTTGCCATGCAACTTGCTGTGAGGCCAGACATTGGGCTCTGCATTTGCTGCAGCTATCCAACCTATGTTCCAGCTAATCACCACCAATAGACATAACCCCAATCAAGTTGTTTAAGCCTTTCATTTAAAGGGCTAATAGGAGCCAGAGCACATTACCTTGTATTCCAACAAGGGATTCTGCCTTGATAATCTTGACATGATTAGTATTGTAGGTCTCATGACTGTGATACTCTTTTTCCTTTCCCTGTTTCTTCTTTCAGAACATTGGGAAGCGAATGTCCTGCTCAGATTTTATTGGCAACCTAGAAGGACTCAATGATGGAAGTGATTTCCCTCGAGAGCTTCTCAAGGTAAATAATTTCAGAGCACTTCTTGGACACATAGTACAGTGCAGAGAGCCCGTTGGATCAGTTTGCATGTCACTTTTACTAGGATATTTCCCCTAGGCCTGGCCTGTTTGATGGGATTTTCCAGCCAGAGCATTGTCTTGGGTTGCAGCCCTTTTCATAAAGAGGGCATTCTGCAAACACAGCCCTTATTCTGAGGTGTGTATGCTCAGAAACACAGGAGCCCCTGCAATCTGGAGCTGCACACTGATCCCTAGCACGGGTCAGTCTTCTGAATTGTGCAAGTTCTTAATAAAATCAGATTTCAGAATTACTTATCTGAAATCTCTGCCTTTTTGTTTTGCTCTGTTCTTGTTAAACAAAAAACAGAGGCCTTGTATGAGAGAAGACTCTTCTGAAAAAAATTCTGCAAAATAGTTCAGGGTCCAAAAAATGGAGCTTCTGTGCCTTGCCTGCAGGACCATGCTATCCATATGAGATATTACTTATTTGTGGTGCTATGACAATCTGAGAAAATACCAATACCATATTAGGCTTACCGTATATACTCGACTATAAATCGACCTCATGTATAAGTCGAGGGCAAGTTTTGGGGCCAAAATTATGGATTTTGCTATGACCCGTAGATAAGTCAAGGGTAGAATTTAGGTGCATATAGCAAACTATCTAAAGGATGAAGCAAAGCAAAACAATGTCAAAGACCTTATAAAATTCCATAAAATTCCAGCAGACATAACTCTTTGTTCTTACTCTTAAGGTTGGATGGATGAGAAAGTAGAGGGAGTCAGTACTTCACATATTATACTCCTGCTTTTCGTCTTTTCCTTCTTTTAAATAAGAGTTAAGACACATTTCTTACATTGACCCATGGATAAGTCGAGTCAGTTTTTTGGGGTCAATTGTTTGATCTAAATTTCTAGACTTATACATGAGTATATACAGTACTATGTTTGGAAAGTGTCCTTTTTGAGGTCAGTGAGAACTTCTGGAGCCAGAGAAGGGATGGTACCGGATCCAACTAGCCAGGAATGGTGAATGGCATGAGAGTGGGGAAGGGAGGAAGAGGCATAAACAATTCTGGTGGACTTGGCTCAACCACTATAAAGCTAACAAGAACCTTTGCTCTAAAGTTGCCCAGCCTTCTCACCATGATGGTCTGCTCCAGCTTGCTAAGTATGAGAAAGCTCGCTAAGCCATTTCTCTATTGCATGTTATAAATGTGTTGAATAGAGCTACCAAAGCTGAAGAGATTGCATTTCTGTACTGTAATATATGCACATCAAAATACAATATGTCTACTCTATCGAAAAAGTCCTGGGCATTGCACACTGGAGAAACTAATGTTATAGATTTTTTGTGGGTTTTTCGGTCTATGTGGCCATGTCATGTTCTAGAAGATGCCGGCCATGAAAGCCTTCGACTTCACAAAATGTTATAGACACAGAATTTGTGTCCGCTACCATACACTGGTCAGTTTCCTGCTGATGTTGTCAAAAAGTGAGATAGGAAAAAAAATGCTATTTGACATAGACAATAAGGTGTTTGTTTTTTAACTACTTACTCCTTGGTAATAACATAATCCAGTATTACAATAAACAAGACCAATAACTGCAGTGATACCATAAGCAAGGATGAACAACAACAACAGAAGGTAACAAAGAATAGTGCGAGTGGCAACAATTAAAGTAATAGTAAGAGAAATTAAAACATTGCATTGCTACAAAACTAATGTTAAATAAGTCTTACCTATATGGTTTAGGGATTCCCTCCCAATATTTCCTGTAACCAAGTCCAGGAAGAAGTAGCTAGCAATCTTTGGAAATTAGATGGGCTGCAATGTTAAATCAATTTCAAGGGCCTTTGTTAATTATTTCTAATATAGGCATGTGCATAAATCATGAGTGACAACATCCGTCTCTGGCTAGAACTAATGACAAGGGAATATATCCATATATCCTTCATAACACTAATGGGTATTGCTGGACATTTCTTGCTACAAAATTACTAACACCATAACTTTATTATTTGCCCCCAAATGGCAACTGTGCCCATATGGTGGAAAACAGCTGGGAATCAGATGCATATTAGAAGAGGTTTTCCTCCTGCCTCACAGAAGAAAGAATGGCCTGTTACAGACTGCCAAAATAAAGCTGCTTCAGGTCTCTTTGGAGGTATGCTGTTTAAATGATGCATGCATCCTAAGAATCCGAAAGCTGCACCAAAGCTGCACTCCAGTGCTTAGGAATGGAGCGTGGCTTTGGCGTGACCTCCAGACTCTTAGGACCCATGCATCATTTAAATAGCATACCTCCAAAGAGACCCGAAGCAGCATTATTTTGGCCGTCTGTAACAGGCCAATGTTTTATTTCAAAGGTGGTGCTTTGTGTGAGATATGCACACACCATCTAAGAATAAAAAACTATTTTAAAAATTCCAAACTATTTTTTCATATGCAGGTATGTGCAGATTAGGCTAAATAATTAAAACATCTGTTTGATATCTTTAATTAGTTTATATTATAGGATGTTGGAGTCAGAGAGCACATATATCATTGCAGCCCATGCAGTTTAATCTACAAGAGAAAGGGGATAATTCCATTAGTTAAAAATCATGACCTTTATTTATTTATTTAGATCTCAACATGGGACCGAAGGTCAGAATTCTGGTATCTATTTTTTAAAAAAAGTTTGAACTAATAAATTTGAAACCTGTCTCAAATATTTGCCTGGGAACTGGGAACCCTGTGCAATCAGGGTCCCTTAATGATCTGAAGCATTCTAACTATTTCTGTCAAATGTGATTAGTTTCTATTTAGACCAGGGATTGAAAAGCGTAGTTTGCCAGTACCTGCATCCCACTATGGCTCCCACATTTTTCACATTCATCCATAAGTAGCCTGTACATGGGAAGTAAGATGTGTGTGTGCAAAAGAGAGAAAGAGAGAGAAAAGAGGCAGGCTTTGAGCAATCATCTCATTAAATCACAACACTTCGCATTCAACAGAAAGTAGATGTGCTCTCAGAGCTTGCAGCTCAGGCTTACTCCTGACATCTTTATCAATGACTTGGATAAAAAAAACAGAGAGCACGCTTATCAAATTTGCAGATGACACCAAATTAGGAGGAATAGCGAATACCCAAGAGGACAGGATCAAAATTCAAAATGCCCTTAGTAGATTAGAAAGTTGAACCAAATCTAACAAAATGAATTTCAACAGGGAGAAATGTAACATACTGCTCTTAGGTAGGAAAAAATAAAACGCTTAGATATAGGATGGGGGAACACCTGGCTTAACAAGACTACATGTGAAAGAGATCTAGGGGTCCTAGTAGACCACAAGTTGGACATGAGTTAACAGCCAATGCAATTTTAGGCTGCATCAATAACAGTATAGTGTTTAGATCAAGGGAAGTAATAGCGCCACTCTATTTTGCTTTGGTCAGGCCTCACCTGGAATGCTGTATCAGTTCTGGACACCGCAGTTCAAAAAGGATGTTGACAAGTTGGAGTGTGTTCAGACGAAGCCAGAAAAATGGTGAAGGGCCTGGAAACCATGCCTTATGAGGAAAGACTTAGGGAGCTGGGTATGTTTAGCCTGGAGAAGAGAGAGTTAAGAGGTGATGTGATACCCCTGTATAAGTATTTGAAGGGGTATCACATTGAGGATGGAAGAAGCTTGTTTTCTGCTGCTCCAGAGACTAGAACATGGAACAATCGATGTAAGTTACAGGAAAAGAGATTTCCCCTAAACATTAGGAGGAACGTGCTGACAGTAAGGGCTGTTTGACACACTCTCTCAGAGAGTGGTGGAGTCTCCTTCTTTGGAGGTCTTTAAAGAGAAGCTGGATGGATATCTGTTGGGGGTGCTTTGATTGTGAGTTCCTGCATGGCAGGGGGTTGGACTGGATGGCCTTTGTGGTCTCTTCCAACTCTATGATTCTATGAGTTCCTCCTCTCCGATTTACTGTATGTTTGAACTAAGAACTAGCCTGCTTTTTTCTCTAAGGCATCATGATGCTGAGTTCTTTCCTTGTAGTCCGAACTTCTTTGCTTTGCAGGTATAGTTCCAATAATAACTTTTTGCTTTAAACAAATTATGTTTTTAATCTCTTTCTTTTAAAAAAAAAAAGTTGAAGAGAAAGACAGTGGTTGGAGTCACAACAATAAAGCAAACACTCAACAACAATAAAGCAAATCAACTTCCCTAAGTCAGTTCAAGATGACTCTCTAAAGAAACCACATTCACCCACAAAGGCGAGAGAAGTGATATTGCCATTCATCCCGGCCTCTTAGAGTCAAGTCCTGCATACTACTGTTAGTCATGTGCTGGTCACAGTTTTCTCTTGGAAAATAAATTTCAGAATCTGTAGTGTTCTAGAAAAGCACAATTTCAACCTCATAATTGCCATTCCATCCTTGAGTAAAAGGCTCAAGTAGAGTCTTTAGGCTTTCAAAAGGTAGCAGGACTGACAAGGTAGAACTGCAACATCAGTGCATATTAGCCATAATAAAAAGGCTGCCAAAAAGAAAGGAAAAACCCAAAGCATCCTTTCTTTTCTGTGAGGCAGATAACACAGCTAGCATAGTATATGTTATATATAAATATATCCTGTTGTAGTTTAAGTTTAAAACTACACCCTGTGGCAGGGGATTCCACAAATCAGTTCTGTACTGTGGGAAATGACAGATTCATTTCACTTGAGATGCCACCTGGAAAAGCTTGCTCTGAAGGAGTGGATGTGTAGCTCTTCTGACAAAGTGGGCAGCTGGTACTGACATGTCTCCCCAGGAAAGTGTATTTAGGAGAAATGTGTGATGTGACATCACTAACACAACATTTCTTCACCCCTTCAAACAGCTGATAATGAAGCAGAACAGGGAAACATTACCACATGCAGCTTTTCAGTTACACATTACTAGGCAGATCTGTTCAACGCAGTTTAAAAATGCTTTATTAGTCATATGTTTCTTAGTAGTAACTGTATGAGAACCAGCGTAGTGTAGTGGCTTGAACATTGGACTATGACTCTAGAGTCCAGGGTTTGATTTCCAGCTTGGCCATGGAAACCCACTGGGTTTCCAGTCACATGCTATCAGCCTCAGAAAACCCCATGATCCACTTTAGGGTCGCCATAAATTGGAAATGACTTGAAGACAGACAACAACAAATAATCTTGTATAGAACCTGCTCATTTTTAGAACATAATTTTTACCAGCTTTGAAAGGCAATGTGGAGGCTAGCTGAAGGTTCAAAATAATATAGGCAGCTCACAGCCAAGATCTTCTCCCTTGTTAAATTCAGTCATCATCTTAATATGACAAATATCTCAATAAATATTTAGCTCAAGGGGTCAAATGGAACCAAATGGAAGAAGCAACTGAAGTAACTTTCTTTCCATACTCGTTCATGTGAAACATAAAATATCCTGACTTGCTACAAATAGTGGTCTTAATGCTGTCCTTGCATTCAGTCGTCATCATTTTGGAAGTGGGAAAATGATTCTCCTCTTGCCCAACTGGCTCATCTATGTTTGGGGTTTCTGTATGTACAGTAGTTGCACAAATGTTATATGTTAACTTCTGGCTATGATGTGAGTGCTAAGGGCAAAAAGCTTCCTCGCAACGTTCTGAAAACTTTACACACATTTCCGTTATGCTTCTGTCAAGACAAGCACTTCTTGCTTTACCACCTATAAAAGGGTGGTAAAATTCAAAGACATAGCTGTGTTTGTTTGGAAAATCAGTATGCAAAAGGATCTTGTAGTTTGAGACTAACTGAAAGGAGTTGGTAGCATGAGTTTTCCTAGGCTTGAGCCTACTTCCTCAGATGCATTTGGAAATCTGAGAAAGTAGGCTCTGGGCAAGTCACACACTCTTAGCCTTAGGGGAATGCAATGGCAAGACTTGATCTACACAACTCTTGTCAAGAAACCACCATGATAGGTTTGCCTTAGGGTTGCTGTATGTCAGAAGGCATACAACACAGAGAGAGAGAGAGAGAGAGAGAGAGACTCAAGTCTAGACAAGCTCATGCTACCAGTTTATTTCTTTCACTTAGTCTCAAAGGTGCTACAAGATCCCTTGGCATGCTATTTAAAGGGTATGCAAAAAGCTCTTGCAGCACTTTTGAGA
>JALMGF010000002.1:123458665-123553665 GCA_023333645.1 Sceloporus occidentalis | reverse complement strand
CCCTTCCTTCCTTCCCTTCCCCTTCCTTCCTTCTTTCCTTTTCTCCCTTCCCTTCCTTACTTCCTTCCTTTCCTCCCTTCCCTTCCCTCCTGCCTCCCTTCCTTTCCTCCCTTCCCTCCTTCCTTCCTTCCTTCCTTTCCTCCCTTCCCTTTCCTTCCCTTCCCCTTCCCTCCTTCTTTCCTTTCCTCCCTTCCCTTCCTTCCTTCCTTTCCTCCCTTCCCTTCCCTCCTTCCTCCCTTCCTTCCTTCCTTCCTTTCCTCCATTCCCTTCCCTTCCTTCCTTCCTTTCCTCCCTTCCCTTCCCTCCTTCCTCCCTTCCTTCCTTCCTTCCTTTCCTCCATTCCCTTCCCCTCCTTCCTTCCTTTCCTCCCTTCCCTTCCCTTCCCTTCCTTCCTTCCTTCCTTCCTTCCTTCCTTCCTTCCTTCTTTTTTGGGAGTGGCTCCGCAGTGGCAGAGGAGATCAGAGGAAGGCTCCTGCTTCTTCCCTGCTGCTGCTGTTCATTTCCAGAGCCAGGGATTCCTGGGAGCACTGGGGCCATTGAGGGGACCATTTTGTCCTCCTCAATACCTTCTGGTAGCCACTTGGCAGCCGGCTTTAGCACATCTCTGAATAGATGGCGAGGCAGGTGCCACACTCCAGCCAAGAGCTGGGTGCCTTGTGTGCTTTGGGTGGGTGGGTGGGGGCTGCAAGGAAGAAGAAACAGCCTCACCCCCTTTGCTTACTGCCTCCGGGCAGAGAGGAGTAGAGCCGTGGGGCTTCCTAGTGAGGAGATGCGAGCAGCCACCATTGCCACACACCCCACATACGTCTCCACCCAGTTTGGTCCCAGAAGGAGCAGTCACCACCTCCTCTTCCTCACACCCATAACTGTAACAGTGCCCCTCTCATTCTGCTCTGGTCAGGCCCCACCTGGAATATTGTGTCCAGTTCTGGGCACCACAATTCAAAAAGGATGTGGAGAAACTGGAGCATGTCCAAAAGAGGGCAACTAAAATGGCGAAGGGTCTGGAAAGCATTCCCTATGAGGAACGACAGTGAGCTGGGGATGTTTAGTCTGGTGAAGAGAAGATTAAGAGGTGATATGATAGCCCTGTTTAAATATTTGAAAGGATGTCATATTGAGGAGGGAGCAAACTTGTTTTCTGCTGCTCCAGAAAACAGGACCTGGAGCAATGGATGCAAGCTCCAGGAAAAGAGATTCCACCTCAACATTAGGAGGAACTCCCTGACAGTAAGGGCTGTTCGACAGTGGAACACACTCCTTCCTCGGAGAGTGGTGGAGTCTCCCTCCTTGGAGGTCTTTAAACAGAGGCTGGATGGCCATCTGTCGGGGATGCTGTGATTGAGAGTTCCTGCATGTCAGAATGGGGTTGGACTGGATAGCCCTTGTGGTCTCTTCCAACTCTACGATTCTGTGATTCTAAGAGAGAGAGTGAGAGGAATCGTGAATCATGGCCCCTGCCTCCCTGTGGCACAATGGTAGGGATACACCCATCCCTCCACATTTGCGGCTTTGACTTGCTGATTTGATTATTGATGAATTTTATTGATATGTTCTCTCTAGGAATATCTAGGTCCTCCAGCGAAACTCTATGGTCAACTTTAACCATAAGCCATACTGAAGGACCTAGAGATTCCTAGAGAGAACACTCCACTCGGCATTTGTAGCTCCTCCAGCGCAATTCTGTGGTCAATGTCTGGCAGATGTTGACTACAGAGTTGCATTGTAGGACCTAGAGATTCCTAAAGAGGTGTCCTCTCAGGTAAAAACATAGTGTTTTTGTTATTTGTGGTTTTTCCACATTCACGGGGATACTGTGCCCCTAACCCCAGCAAATGTGGAGGGGGCAAGTGTAGTCCCCCCACAAATATTATTATGGCCCTCTCTTGTGTCCCCACCAACCATGCTTGTGATGGTGGTGGGACGGAGAGAAGGACCTCGCTTGAGGATCTCAGAGCCCAAGCCACCTTCATGCAGGAAGATATGGTCTGCCAAATAGCCTGGACCTGAGCCATAAAGGGCTTTATAAATCATAAACAGCACTTTGAATTGTGCCTGGAAACAAACTGGCAACCAGTGAAGCTGTTTCAACAGAGGAATTGTGTTGTCTCTCTAACTTACCCCTGTTAGCAGCCTGGTTGCAATTCTTTAGATCCTCTGAAGTACCCAAACACTCTTCAAAGGCAGCCCATAGTAGAGCACCATATGGACCACCAAAGCCACATCCAGCATGTCAAGGAACTGGCACAGCTGGCGCACAAACTTTAAATGTGCAAAAGCACTCCAGGTCACTGCAGAGGCCTGACCCTCCAGGTTCAGAGCCAAATCCAGGAGTACCCCCAAACTGCAAATCTTCAGGGGGAGCGTAACCCCATTTAACACAGGCCAGATCCCTATTCCCTGATCTGCCTTCTGATTGACCAGGAGCACCTGTGTCTTGTCTGGATTAAGTTTCAGTTTGCACAAACCCTTCATGCCATCCAGAGGTTAAGAAAGGGGAGCAGTAATTGGGCAGAGGTGGGTAGCTGGCCCTTCAAAGAGAGGTGTGCTCCTGCCCTGCTGAGGCTGCATCTGCATTGCAGAGATAATCCAGTTTAACACCACTTTAACTGCACAGGCTGCATCCACAGTGCTCTGCTCTGGAACCACAACAAACCGCCATTCCCAGAACTCCATAGCATTGAGCCAGGGGCAGTTAAAGTGGCGTCAAACTGGATTATTTCTGCAGTGTGGATGCAGCCTGTGTTAAGAGCTTCCTAGTCAATAGAGGCTTTTAGAAGGAAAGGAGAGCTGAAAGTACCCAGTGCTCCCCCAGTCCTTGATGTTTAGAGAAATGGAGGATGTTGAAAGTGTGGCCAAAAACATGAAAGACAGTGAGTGGGCCTTCTCCCTTTCTTTCTCTCTTGCAGGACAGGGAGGGCTTGGCTTCTGGGAAAGTGAAGTCTGGTGAGGCTGCTGAGGGGGAGAGGTGGCTGCTCCATCCATGACTAACTGTGTTCTGCAGAGAGAAAGAGGCAAGTAAGGAGGCCATGGTGGCTTCTCGCAGCTTCTCTCTAAGAAGCACCAGGGAACCAGCCCTCCCTGTCAGGATGCTCAGGAGACATGAGAATGATAAAAGCAGGAGGGAGCAGCTGTTGCCAGCAGCAGAGTTTGGGGGGGTCCCTCCCTCCTTCCATCTCCTTTTCTGCTTTTCCTGTGCTGCAGGGGAGGAACAAGGGGGTTGTTCTTTGTTCCTTGTTGCATTTGACTCCCCTCAGCAACAACTATTGATGAGGGCCTTGCCTATTTGTTTGTTTTTTTCCCCTTTCCTGGCTCTTGGAGCGTGGTGGAGTCTCCTTCCTTGGAGGTCTTTAAACAGGCTGGATGGCCATCTGTCGGGAATGCTTTGATTGAGAGTTCCTGCATGGCAGAATGGGGTTGGTCTACATGGCCCTTGTGGTCTCCTCCAACTCTACGATTCTGTGATTCTATGGTTTGTTTTGTTTTCTGGTTGCTCAGGCCTCTAATTCTCTGCACTGGCTGTCTGGGGCTTTCAGAGTGCCAGACCAAGAGATTTTCTGCAGAAATGGTTGTTCTGTGCCTTCAGATCATTTCCAACTGATGGCAACTGGCAAGATTTGTTCAGAGCAGATTTGCGTTGCCTTCCTCTGAGGCTGAGAGAGTGTGACTTGCCCAGGGTCACCCAGTGGGTTTCCATGGCGGAACAGGAATTTGAACCCTGGTCTTCAGAGTTATAGCCCAATGTTAAAACCACTACACTACACTGGCTTTCTTTTTAAGGAAATACAGCAGTATAAAAGCATGTTCCTCTTGTATGCCCCCTCTTTCTGGCTTAGGGGACTGTGCAAGGAGACATATTCTGTGGTCTCAGTGATTATGGATTTTGCCTTAATTCTAAGATTTATTGGTGACCCCAGATAAAAGCTCCAAGAGTGAAATACAACTCTAAATACACAAATCCACATCCTTTGAATCAAAACCACCATGGTAAAACAATCATTTAAAAGCAACAGAGGCTAAAAACCTCAGCCACGACAATAAGACTTGCAAGGGTCACAGAAACAGCAGCTACTTTTTAAAAGGAAAACGCCAACAGAACAGCATAACTACACGGAGCATTAAAAATCCTTAGAGAATTGAAAGATCTTTTCCTGGCACTAGAAGATTCTCTAGGGGTGTGAAGATGCTTGAAGCAGGGTCTTCAAGGATGAACTCGGGCATGAGGAAGAGGGCATGCCCCAAACCAGGGTGAGTTATATAGACTACCACCAGCACTTTGATCTGAGCTCACATGTGAACTTTGAATCAGTGATAGTGATACAATACTGGCACAGTATGGTCAGAATCACCAGTTCCAGCCAGTGCCATATTGTGTAATAAATAAGGGTTCCAGGCTGTTTTCATCAGTATTCTGGAAGATGCCTGGGTGGCTAGCTCAGGGAAATATTAGAGGGTTGTTTTGGTGCTCATTTACCTGACATCACAGCCATTTGAGAGCTTACACAGAGGTGTCGCTTACGCACCCCCTGCAGGTGATGGAGACGATAATGGAAGATTAGTCAGAGTAGCACCTGCCTATCCTTGCACTTGAAGGGGCTACTTCTGTCAATCCTCCCCTTACTATAATTGATCATTCCCTCCATCCAGAGTTTTGTGATTAGTGAGCCAAGAGCCAGCATGATGTAGTGGTTTGAACATTGGACTATGACTCTGAAGACAAACCCCCTCTGAACAAAATCTGGCCAAGAAAACCTCATGAGGGGTTAGAGTTGCCATAAGTCGGAAATGACATGATGGAACACAACAACAAAGTAGTATAACCATGAGGGGAACCATAAAGAAAACTACTACCATTGCCAGCTTGTTTCTTCTTCTGATCTTCTTGCTCTTGGAATACCTGTCACTGGCCATTCTTTGCTAACCCATTCACAGCGTAAGAGTCAGCTCTCCTTATGTTCAGCCCAGCCCAGTCCTCTCCCTCCCGCCTTTTTACCAATACAGGATTCAAGGAGGCATACAAAAGTGAAAACAGTTTGCACAGGGATCTTGTAGCACCTTTGAGACTAACTGAGCGAAAGAAGTTTTAACATTTTGTAGACTGTATCTACACTGTGAAATTAATGCAGTTTGAAATCACTTTAACTACCATAGCTCAGTGCTGTAGAATTCTAGGATTTGCAATTTTGTGAGGTACTTCGCCTTCTCTGTCAGAGAACTGTAGTGCCACAATGACTACAAATCCCAGGATTCCATAGGATGGAGACATGACAGTTAAAAAGTATGGGTTTGGCATTAATTCTGCAGTGTTTCAGCAGCCCGGGTCTACTTTCTCAGATGCATCTGAATGTTACCGTTACCAGCTTGCCAGGTGGTACTCTTCAGATGCATCTGAGGAAGTAGACCAAGTCTACGAAAGCTCACACTACAACCCTTTTCACTCATTTAGTCTCAAAGGTGCTACAAGGTCCCTTTGCTTAACGTGGCTGTGTCTCAGAAGTTAAAACAGGTACAGCTAAAAAAAATTATATGATCAGAGATGGGGAATGCCTTTTCCCATATCCTGGGTGGTCGATAATGGATTAGTTGAGATCTTCAATTTGCCTTCTGTTCTGCAGATTCCACTCCTTAGGTTGAGGAGGTTGAATTACTGTATCTGTTGAGAAGGACTTTCTTTGTTTCCTCTTTCTTCTTAGCTAAATGTTTTCTTGCCTTGGTTTGAAAACCTTTTAGTAACTTACATCTTCCTTCCCCACCTGCTGATGAGTCACAGAAGTCTCTCTGTAGACCCAAGTTTTTAGAGCACATCATGCTCTTCCCTGATCCATTTAGAAAAGGCTTGTCCAGTTCAGGAAACGTGATTTCTGCTATAATGCCAGTGATTTCTGTGCTTTTCCAAAGGGAACCATGACTTCCCTTTTTGTTATTCTTGTCAATTCATCATTGATGCTTTAATTTTTTAGATAATTTCCCCCCAAGGTTTCACATGGTTCAGGTGAGAAGAAAAATGAAGCTGTCCATGCTGGGTGCGGAATTCTGGGAGTTGTAGTCTTAAAAAATCTAACTTTTCCACAATCTTATTTTTCATAAGGTTTATGAAGCCTCTTAATGTAACTGAAATTCCAAAAGTTTTATAGATGTATGTTTTAGAATAAATTGAAGTATTCATAGTGCAGGAGTCAGTTTGTAGGAACTCTAAAACATTTTTTGAAAATATTGTTTTGTGTTTTTCTGTTCTGAAATATTAGCTCTAAAACGTTACAGTGGCTCAGCCATCCACTGCATTATATTGAACAGTTTGAAAATGACGGACTGAGCTAGAAATGTCACTTAGTCCCACATGCTAGTTTTTCACACTTTCTTCTTTTCTTTTTTTAATTTTGAAAGTAGACTGTTCTTTTGGCAGGGATCGGCAAATTCTGCCTGGCATTTTTTTCTACCCCCATAATTTCCACTCAAGCCCACGGGCACATTGGTATACAATAGTGGGTAACTACAAACAGGGCAGCAACCATTTTTCCTTCATGCGCCTGTCTAGTGCCACAGCAGTGCATTTCAGCATGCCCAAAGGGACATGATGTCACTTCCAGCTGCAATTTTGGGGACACTTTTCTTTTCAGAGGTTCAGGGGCCGGGGAGGTTTAAGACAACAAACTGTTGCCTTTTTAGGCGATTTAGGGAGATCTGGGGTAGTTTGGGGACAAAAAAATCACACTGAAAAAAAAGGTTTACAAATTGGAGAGATGGACCTGGGAGCTTTGAGAGTCTTCTGAAGGGTCTCACAGGGTACATTTAGGGCCTATGCAGGTACAGACCACACTTTGCCTACCCCATTGTATAGAGTGGCGTAGACATGTAAACATTTCTCAAAAATGTTGATACCATAAGGGTCGAAAACATTGACGCCATTAAGAGGGGTTGTTTTTTTTTTGGAGAGGAGATGGAAATTTTGGGAAAGCTTGAAATACGTGCAGTGCTTATTTTCATATTGAACCTAAATTTGTTTTATTGCTTTGGCAACATAAAATGCTTCATTCTTAATGTAGCTTTCAAAAACTATAATATTTGAAATGTTTATGAAATTTAAATGCATAAAAGGAAAAATATCAGTATGCCCTACATTAAAGGAAGCACTGAGGACTGCTGTATCCCATGCTGCCTAACTACATGTATTTTTTGCAGTATGAAAAATATGGAAAAATGAAAACAGAAACAACATACTTTGTAATAAACAAACCACAAACTCTAATATTTGGACAGAAACTTATCTGATACAGTTATAAGCTTAAGGACTAGGCTAACTTATATCTATGTATAATGTTTAATTCAACATTGAAAATCCTGATGTTTGATCATCACAGTCGATGAAGGCCCCTTGGTATGCTCTTCTGTAGGTGCAGGAATGCATCTTTTATTGTACAGTGCTACCTCGGGTTACGAAATTAATTCGTTCCGCGGCGCCGTTCGTAACCCGATACATTTTGCAACCCGAAAAGGCGCTGGAAAGCCGCTGGAAAGCCGCTAGCCGCGCTTCCGATTTGAATTTCGCGCCGAAACGCGCCGAAATTAATTTCGTAACCCGAAAAATCTTTCGTTACCCGGAACAGTTTTTTTAAATCTAACTTTTTCGTACCCCGAAAATTTCGTAACACGGTCAATTCGTATCCCGGGGTACCACTGTACTGTTCTATGACTGCAGTATGCACAGAAATCATTGTTTTCTAAATCTGTTGGTTATGTTGTAGTTCTTTTTCTTTTTTTAAAGTCAGTATGCAAGTTTCCAATTTTTCTTCTACCAATGTGAAAATTTGACCACATATTTTTCCCAGCAAAATTGCAAAAGATTTTGGGGCAAAATATTCTCAGAACACATACTGTCTTCCCTTTCAGTGCAGTTTGAAAGGCTAATTTTTTTTTCTTTGGAGGAGGATATCATCATTCAGTTATGATGCTCTGGTGAATACGGCCCCAGAAATCATGGGAAATTCTTGTCACTTTTGAGGGAATATTCGCATTGCAGAAATCAAACAGTTTAACATCACTATCATGATTATATCCTAAAAATCTTGCAATTTGTAGTTTGGTGAGGCAACAGAGCATTGTTACCCCAAGGTCTCGCCTCCCTCTTTTTTTATATCAGTTTGATATCAGAAAGGATGTTTTAGGCATGTAGCAGAGGAGGCACCTCCAGTGCAGGAAACCAGCCATGCCATTATAAGGACTTCCATGACTATATAAGGAGATCCTGCTGGCTCAGCATGAGGGAAGCTCAAGAGCACAGCCAAGGATAGATCAATTAAGATCAGAATCTGCATAATCCCTTCATTGATAGGAATGATGATGAGCAATAGACCTTGTGCTTGCAAAGGAACAAAAGTCCAAGATTACCTCCCTCTGGGCGTGAAACTGTCCAGTGACATTCACGGTTATTGTCCAGACATTTACATACTTCCAGTTCTATTTTTGTTCTCCTGGGAACTTCACCTTAATCCTCAAAACTGCCCTGGGATACCATTTGCCCTATAAGTATGGTCTTGTCTTGAGGTCAAACTGGTCTTGTCTTGAGGTCAAACAGGCACTCTGTCTGTATCTTACCTGACTCCGCAGCAACTGCTGGCCAACACACATCTACAGTCGGCATGCTGAGCCTCTTTCCTCTTACAGAACCTCCTGCTGGAACCTCTGCTTCTGAAATCAGGTACATTATCACCTGGAGTTCTGTTTTTCAGAACTGGTATACACAGGCTTGATCCCTACTTTTAGATGCTCAAAGCACTCTCAGCAGTTTCATTTGAGCTAATAAAAAATTATCTTATTAAATATTAGTTGTTGGTGTCCTCTGGGACCCTGTCATTTTGGGTAAGAGCATTCTGACAGACCAGGCTGAATACCTCACCAAACTACAAATCCCAGGATTTCACAGGATGGAGTCATGGCAGTTAAAATGGTGTCAAACTGCTTTCCTTCTGCAGTGCGGGAGGACTGAGAATATGGCAGAGGATTAAATTAGATAGTACGTTTCTCAACTTTTTTCCCCAGAGTTGCTCCACAAATAGAATGATGGATATTCCTTCCATTTTCTGTGCTTTGTTTAGTAATTGGTTATTAGAAAGTAAATATGGGCTTAATTTGCAAATCTGATTTTTGAGGCATGTACTGTATCCCTGAAGTAATCCTATGGTGTAAGGGAAGATGGGTTGGGTTAATTGTGGTGAATATTTATTTATTTATTTATTTATTTATTAGGGTTTTTATATCTTGCTTTATAGCATGATATCTCAGGGCGGTATATGATAATAATTAAGCAGATTATAACAATTGTAAAAAAATTTAAATTTAAAGCATATTAAACAATTTAGCAGGTTTAAAGGTTTAGATAGTTGGAATCCATGTACATAAACAGGCAAAAGCCACCATGGTGTAGTGGTTTGAACATTGTACTGTGACTCTGGAGACCAGGGTTCGAAACCCCACTCGACCATGGAAACCCACTAGGTGACCTTGGGCAAGTCACACTTTCTTAGCCTCAGAGGAAAGCAAAGGCATACCCCCCCCCCCCCCGAAAAAATCTTGCCAGAAACAAAATGTGATAAGGATTGCTTGAGGGTTGCCATATGTCCGAAATGACTTGAAAGCACACAACCATCATCATGATCAACAACAATAAGTCCCCCCAAAGGCTTTAATATATAGCCATGTTTTTATTTGGGGTAACAATGAAGCCAGTGCTGGCACCTATTGATTTTCTATGGGGAGAGCTTTTCACTGCTGAGCCATCAGAATGCCATCAGAAGCACCTTGAATTCAGCCCAGAAGTATATAGACAAGCCCTTTAGTAACTAGTTTGACCCTTATTCTGATGCTGTGTGAATAAATTAATCTGCTCTTCTCTTAAAGAAAAGAGTTGGCTTGAGGCTGGACTGGGAAGTGTCAAAATGTTCTTACATCCATGATGAGGCTTGTACATATCAAGGCCAGAAGCTGCAGCCAGATTAACTGGACTCTAAGTATATGGTTTCTTGCATTATGACTGTTGTTGTTTACTAGCAACTTTTATGTTTTCATGCTTTGATCCAGTGCCTGTCCTTTCTGCTTTCTTTATTCAGTTTGGTACTTTTAAGTCAGCTGTGCATGCTTTTTCATATGTGCCTTGAAACTATTCCCTGTGTTTTTAAATTACCTACATGCAGTGCTTCCCTCTTATGGGGAGTCAGTTTTTTTGTACTAATCCATCCAGTTACCAGCACTTCCATAGCATTGGTTGATTCAGATAATGCTGAGAAAAAGAGCAGAGTATCATCAGCATACTGATGAAATACCACTCCAGATCCACAAATGGCCCAGATGTTAAAAAGCATAGTATGAAGGAACAACAAGGATAGGATTGGGAGTCATAAACCTTGCAAAGACTCCACAACCGTTGCATCAAGAAGCAGTTCCCTAGTACTACCTCCTAAAATGGATCCTATAGATGGGAACAGAAGCACTGCCATGAGCATCTACAATGACTTTTTGTGTGGGTGGGGGAAGCTGCACATTGGAATGTTATTATAATTCATGCTACAATATATCTGCATTATCCTTGTGTTTCTGTGCATGCTTTATTGCTCAGAGTGATGTACCATGACATTTAGAAGCCTACGCAGCATGGCAGAAAACATTAGGAGTTTGACACTACAAATGCAGAAATGTTATAGGTATTGACAGATATTTTTTTTTAAATGAAACTAAGAGAAAAGCAGAGACATAAAAGAGAACAGTCTGAAGAAAGTCATGTTGGATATTTTGTGGCATCACCTTCCTTACAGTAATAATGGCTTTGCATTGTTAGAAAAGGGCTTTCCCTGTTTTAGGGTGATTCTTGGAGCTACTTCTGACCATTCTGCAGGGAGTAACAATAGAGTCTCTGAGAAATGCCTCTTGGCACGAGTAGTGATATTTAGGATTCTAGAAGAGTATGGAAATTCCTGGTGTCACCCACCACATGGAACTCCTCTCATATCACACCATACAGAATCCTTAGTTTAAAAAAATGTACTAATGTTACTCATTAATCATAATCATGTATATCACTGAAAGCAATGGTAACATTTATGACATAACCAACTAGCAAAATTAATATTATAGCTTTATCGTATCATATGCACAGCCTAAATATATTTACATATACACCCATCCATCCATATTTACGACTTTTATATTTGTGGATTTGATTATTCACAGATTTGATTAATATGTTCTCTCTAGGAATATCTAGGTCCTCCAGTGCAACTCTGTGGTCAACTTTAACTAAAAGTTGCACTGAAAGACCTAGCGATTCCTAGAGAGGACACTCCACTGGGCATTTGTAGCTCCTACAGCGCAATTCTATGTTGAATGTCTGACAGATGTTGTCTACAGAGTTGCTCTGGAGGACCTAGAGAGGTGTCCTCTCAGGTAAAAACAGGTGTTTTTGTTATTTGTGGTTTTTCCATATTCATGGGGATCTTGTGCCCCTGACCCTAGCAAATATGGAGGGACAACTGTAAATATACATGATTTCATATGATTGAAGTGAAAATTTGGTAAAGAAAATTTACAAAGAAAATTGTAAAAAAAAAATAAAGAAATTTTTTACATTTTAAAAATTTAAATTTAAAAACTGGGGCCTCTCCTTTCTCCTCCCACTAAGCTTCACCCCACTCACACCATCTCTTCATCATCGAAGATTCTAGAACAGCTCATTAGAGAATCTGTGAACATTTAGAAGGGAATGCCATAATCACTAAAATTCAGCATGGGTTTCTCAAAAACCAGTCATGCCAGACTAATCTGACCTCTTTTTTTGATAAAATTACCAGCTTGGTAGATGAAGGGAATGTGGTAGACCTAGCATATCTCAGTGAGGCGTTTGACAAAAGTCCTCCATGATATTCTTGCAAACAAGATAATGAAATGTGGGCTGGGCAATACCACTGTTAGGTTGATTAGTAATTGGTTAACCGACTGAACTCAAAGGGTGCTCAGCAATAGACCTTCTTCACCCTGGAGAGAAGTGACTAGTAGGGTGTCACAGGGTTCTGTCCTGGGCCCAGTGCTATTCAACCACTTTATCAATGACTTGGATGAGAAAATAGGGAGCACACTTATCTGATTTGCAGATGATACCAAATTGGGAGGAATAGCTAAAGGACAGGGTGAAAATTCAAAATGATCTTAATAGATTGGAAAGTTGGGCCAAGGCTAACAAAATGAATTTCAACATGTAAGGTACTGCACTTAGGGCAAAAAATGAAATGCATAGATATAGGACGGGGGACACCTGGCTTAACGAGACTACACATGAAAGGGATGTAGGAGTCCTAGTAGACCACAAGTTGAACATGAGTCAACAGTGTGATGCGACAACTAAAAAGGCCAATATGAATCTAGGCTGCATCAACAGAAGTATAGTGTTTAGATCAAGGGAAGTAATAGTGCCACTCTATTCTGCTTTGGTCAGGCCTCACCTGGAATACTGTGTCTAGTTCTGGGCACCTCAATTCAAAAAGGATGTTAAGAAGCTGGACTGTGTCCAAAGGAAGGCGACAAAAATGGTGAAGGCTCTGGAAACCATGCCTTAAGACTTAGGAAGCTGGATTATGTTTAGCCTGGAGAAGAGACAGTTAAAAGGTGATATGATAGCCCTGTTTAGGTATTTGAAGGGGTGTCATATTGAGGTTGGTGCAAGCTTGTTTTCTGCTACTGCAGAGAACAGGACATGGAGCAATGGATGCAAACTGCAGGAAAAGAGATTCCACCTAAATATTAGGAGGAACGTCCTGGCAGTGTGAGCCATTTGACAGTGGAACACACTCCCTTGGAGTGTGGTGGAGTCTCTTCCTTTGGAGGTTTTTAAATGGAGGCTGGATGGCCATCTGTCAGGGATGCTTTGATTTTGCGTTTCTGCATGGCAGGGGGGTTGAACTGGCTGGCCCTTGTGGTCTCTTCCAACTCTATGATTCATTTTAAAGGGACACCGGCAAATATCACAACCTGTTTCTGCCCAAAGGCAGATGTTCAAGGAGCATGGTATCACCTGGTGTGGTCCACACACTCCGTCCCCCCTAGTGATGCCACTGGAGCCTGGACAATATAGATGGCTTTTCCCATTAGTTACTGTTTCAGTGGCTAATACAATACACATTTGCATTACTTGAATGTTGAACTGCACAAATACTCTTTTGGAACTGGAGACACACACAGAGGCACACACACTGAAGAGTATGTTCAAGAGCATTATAGGACAAATTTGCAATTTCTGGTACATTTGATGATGAGTGGTTGCATGCCTGGTCAAGCATGACAGTTAATACCTGATCTCTGAGAAACGTATATACTACATCTACCCTTTGGTTATTTCCCTACAGGTAGACTTACAGTTAGCTTACAGTTGTAAACCACTTAGACACTGTTAGTTCAGTATGAAGCAGTATTTAAATGAAGCTGTTTGTTTGTTTGTTTGTTGTTTGACGACCTGGTGTCTGGAGAGCAGCTTTCCAGCCATGGTTAAACCCCTTAGTTATTTACTTGGTGTTTTTCATGCCTGGTAAATGGGTGAAAGGAGCTTGCTTGCCCGTTTTGCAAGCTTTGGCTTGCTAGCCATCATACAACAGACTCTGATGCCTTCCCATCACAGTTCTTTATTACTATAATAAATGAGAAAATATCTGAGGAGCCACATGGCTCATTGACTTGTAATAAGAGGAAGAGGCATCATAACAAACTCCAAGAGGAACAAGAAACTAAAACTGACAAATTACATTTACATAAGTATATGCATATAAGCACATAAATATATATGTAATTTCCAGTAGTACTGCTCTATTCTGCTTTGGTAGACCTATCTTAAACTACTGTGTTCACTTCTGGTTACCACAATTGAAGAAGAATATTGACAAGCTGTCATGTGTCCAGAGAAGGATAATCGGGATGATCAAAGTCTGGAAACCAAGTCTTATGAGGAACCATTTAGGGAGTTGAGAATGTTTATCCTTGAGAAGTGAAGACTGAGATGTGACATGATAGCCATCTTTAAATATATGAATGGCTATAATGTAGAAGATAGTGCAAGCTTTTTTTCTGCTCCTCCACAGACTAAGGTCCAAAACACACTGCAGAAATAATCCAGTTTAAGACCGCTTTAACTGCCTGGCTCACTGCTCGGGAATCCTGGGAACTGTAGTTTATTGTGGCACCAAAGCTCTCTGACAGAGAAGGCTAAATGTCTCACAAAACTATTATCACTTTAGCTTCTTCCTCTTTACAGCCAAATGGGCACAATGCCAGATTAATTTGCAAGACAGGTGTTTTCTGTACACTTAGCCACAGCTCTTTCTCCTTCCTTATGATCATAATATTGTTAGTCTTTATCTGCATCTTGTATCAAGATATTTCTAACATGTTTAAATATTCCCAGAAAAAATTAATTTCTTAAAATAAAACCTGAGATAAAGTTAATGAACTCTTGTTTTTGCTGTTACCTTTTATTTCTTATAGACAAAATACTGCCCAACCATATCTGTACAGAAATCCTGCTTTCTGAGTCATTGCTTTATTTGCTTTCAACCAAGGAAGAACTCCCCCGCCCCCCCAGTTTAAAAATGAGCCAGAAAATTACTTCTCTAATCTAGACAGTGGGAATGGTAATAATTACTATGACTTTATTAATTGACTAAAACCTCTGGAAGGTACAAGAAAGGTAGATTCTCACAAAGCAAATGAGCAGAGTAGTTGTTGCCTATCTTGTCTTATATCTCAGATTCTACCAAGCTACAGAGCTGTTTTTTCAAAAATAACAAAACCTGATTATCTTGGGATTATAGTTTGTAGGGAAGGGGGGTTGTCTTTCCTAAGTAATCAACCACCCGATAACTGTGACACTACATCCCAGTCTACAAAGCTAGTTCAATAAAGTGCTGTGATCATTGATATCGTAAACTCCAGGGAGATGATGGAAAATAGATTTTCACTCCCTACCTGACATCATCCAACCAAGGCTGTTTCAGGGCCAAACCCAGATAAAATTAGATTGAAATGAGTTTAACTTCATACAGTCTGTTTCATATAACAGCACCAGGAGGTGGACTGCATTTTTCAGCCCAGATTGGATCCATTTTGCCCCAATGTGACAATGCAATATTTTTTATAATCTTTTGAGTCCAGTGCAGCTTTCATAAGATGTAGTCTCACAAGTCCATGCTTTTAGGGAGCCAGAACCTTTGTCTCACTCAGTGAAGCACCTATCTTGGATCAACCCAGCAACCTTTTCCATGTAAAAAGACAGGGTAAGCAAGGATCAAGACTAAAGATGTTGCCTGGATCTCTCCAGGCATCCTGCCCACATCTTCGGGCTGCAGTAACTGAATGCTGAACCCATAAAACCCGACAAGATAGTCTGTACACCTCCTCTAGATCTTGATCTGTGATAGCATCTAGGTCAAAATGAATATGAACAATATTATTCCTCACTGTCTAGCAAACCCGCCCTCCATGTGTCTTCCAGCATATAACTCTGTACTATGTTTAAATGTAAAATGGCCCTCACGTTAAAATCAAACACTTCCTAAAGGCTTATTCAATTTTCACCCAGGTTCATTCCTAGCCAGTAATGTGATAGGAGATCAGGCTGTTTTGTGGATAGGGTTCCCACTCTTTAAAATGAAAAATCAAGGGGGCCCTGGGTCTTTGCAGGCGTAATTGTTGGCAGAACCTGAGTATGTGGAAGGAAAAAAACATTATCTTAAAATAATGAAAAGAAGTAGCATATTAGCAATCATATTTCAAATAATATATTCTGTATTCCTGGAGAACTAATACAGAATGTATATATAACAAAGGTGAATAAAAGTCATCTTGACCTGTTAGTTTAATGTTAGTGTCAGTTAAGGCCCTAGTGGACAAATGTTTGTGGAAAGAATACATATGAAATTGGACATATGTCCAGAGATCATACCTGATTAATCTAATTCTATTTTTGAGTCTTCCTGAGCTCTCTCCTAAAGCATATAATACAATATTGTAGGGAATAATTGAAAAGCAGAGCACAAATACAGGGCCTCAGCCTTACATGGAACACAGTGATCAGCAGGTGGCTGCAAATGGAATCAGATCCCCAGAATTACTTCATTCAAGCCTAAATATTCCTACCAATTTTTAAATCAAAGCATGGGTAAATGTTTTCCTCAGTTTCAGTTTCAATTTTTATATATATATATATATATATATATATATATATATAAATAAAATCTGTATGTATTTTATGTGTAAATACACAAAGGATCAAGATCGTGTCTATTTTATATAAAATGTAATTGGATTGGTATCCACCCTTTGTGGAAAAATAGAGAGAGTAGCCAAAGAGCTACTGGAGCAGGTTTAGAGAAGGGCAACAAAGGATGGTAAGAAGTACTGTATAGAGAACAAAACATGTGAGGAAAGTTTGAAGGAGCTGGGCATGTTCAGCTTGGTGAAGAGAAGACTGTGGGGTGACATGATTGTACTCTTTAAAGTACCTCAAGGGCTTTCACAGAGAGGAGGGGAGAGGCATGTTCTCTGCTGCCCACAAGAGTAGGATCAGGTCTGATAGTTTTAAGTTACAGGAGAGTAGATTTCAATTGAACTTTAGAAGGAACGTCTTGACAATAAGAGCAGTTCAGCAATGGAATCAGTTTACTAGAGGGGTGGTGGAGCCTCTTGCTTTGGATGTCTTCAGAAAGAGGCTGAAGTGACACCGCGCACTATGTGGTATTGTACGCGGCATCGTGCTGCCATGGGGGCAGAGTCGGGACATGCATCGTGTGGACACTATGCCCCAGCTCCGCCCTCAGGCTTGCCTTAATGGCCAGTCTGTACAGCCCCAGAGACTTAACTGTAGGAAGGAGTGTCCTTATTTAACAGGCCTATTACTTCCTCGGCTCCCTTCTTCCTGTCTCCTCACCTTTGCTGTCCATGACAACATGGCCACAACAAAAACAAATCTGTTTTCCAGGACAATCATACATCATATGGGTGCTTAGATTGTGTGGTAACTGTTGCTTGCTCCAGAGGTGGGGATGAGTGATTACAGTGCTTGTAATTCCGGTAAATGATGGTGAAGTGGGAGTCATGGAGCCATTTTTTAGATCCTCTACCAGTGCAAACATACTTGTAAAAAGTAAATGTGAAGGTTTCCCCTTTGACAAGGTTGTCAAGTTGTGTCCGACTTTAGGGGACGATGCTCATCTCCATTACTAAGCCAAGGGAGTCAAAGGCAATTCATGGCCAGTATGACTGCACGTGACAGACCAGAATGATTACACAGACTGCTGTTACCTTCCCATGAAAGTGGTACCTATTTATTTACTAGCATTTTTACATGTTTTTGAACTGCTAGGTTGGCAGAAGCTAGTGACAGGAGCTCACTCCATCAAGCAGCACTTGGGCATCAAACTGCCAACTTGCCAAACTTGCAATTGACAGAATCAGCATCTTAATTGCTGAACCACCTATACTTGCTGAAAAGTAAGTCCCACTGTTCAGTGGGGCTTATGTGCATGTCGTTGTGTTGAGCAGGGGTACGCAATCTTTTTGAGCCGGGGGCCGGGTTGCTGTCCCTCAGACAACTGTGGGGGCCGAAGCCGGTGGGGGTGGAGCTTCCACCCTCTGGGGGCGGGGCCACGTGCCGGAGGTGGAGATTCCACCCTCTGGGGGGCAGGCCTCCTCCTCTTTCCCTGTCAGAGGCAGGGAAAGAGCTGGTGGGGGCCACCAGCGCTGGAGGCCTGGCCCTCTTTGCCGGCCCCTAATGGGGCCCCAGGCCCCGTCAGAGGCCGGCAAAAAAGCCGGTGGGGGCCGCCAGCGCTGGAGGCCTCCCCCTCTTTGCCGCCAGAGCACTCCTGGGGGGCCCCAGCAACAGCATCGGGCCTTCCAGAGGCCCGCTGCTACTGCCGGAGGCCTCCTGGGGGGCCCCAGCGACGGCAACTGGCCTCCCAGAGAACCGCTGCCACCGCCGAAACCATCCTGGGGGCCCCCAGCGACGGCTTCAGGCCTCCCAGAGGCCCGCCGCCGGAGCCCTCCTGGAGGCCCCCAGGGATGGCAACAGGCCTCCCAGAGGCCCGCTGCCGCCGCCGGAGCCCTCCTAGGGGGCCCCAGCAACAGCATCAGGCCTCCCAGAGGCCCACTGACGCCGCCGGAGCCCTCCTGGAGGCCCCCAGCGACAGCATCGGGCCTCCCAGAGGCCCGCTGACACCATTGGAGCCCTGTTCGAGGGCTCCGGCGGCCGCAGCGGACCTTTTCTGTCGTTGCGCGAGACTTCACCTCTAGGCCACCACCATTTTTCTCCCCAAATGGCAGCGAAGTCTTGCACAACCTCGGGGAAGGTTGCGCAAGACTTCGCCGCCATTTGGGGGGGAAATGTCGGTGCGCAGAGCGCCAAAAAGCCGTAATCGGTGGCAGCAGCAGAGGCAGCCAGGGGCCGGCCAAAAGGCCTCCATGGGCCGCATCCGGCCCGTGGGCCAGAGGTTGCCGACCCCTGGTGTTGAGGATTACAATCTTAATGAAGTAGCAGAGGATTCAATGTGTATTAAATACTGTCCCCTTTCCCCTGCAAAAAGCCATTGCTGAAAATACTGGAGTAGGGGAAGAGCAAGGAAAGAATATGGTAGGAAGAGAACCAGAGCAGGAATTTCTTCCATAAAAGGTGTGGTGCTGCTCTAAGGATGATGGGATGACATTAGTGTTCTTTTGCAGGAGCACAGAACAGAGTAAGAGTTAGAAGGAGGGTGGTTATCCAGTCTGAGTGAGTAGCCATCACTGGAGGCATAGGATTAGGTTCTATATAGTTGCTCCCTCCTTAAAAGGTAGCATCATGCTGATAAGGGTTACACATAATGAAGTGCAGTACATTATTTGAACT
This sequence comes from Sceloporus occidentalis, assembly GCA_023333645.1. Classification (NCBI taxonomy): domain Eukaryota; kingdom Metazoa; phylum Chordata; class Lepidosauria; order Squamata; family Phrynosomatidae; genus Sceloporus; species Sceloporus occidentalis. The sequence continues at coordinate 123,534,758 of JALMGF010000002.1, read as the reverse complement.
GGAATTCAGGGAGCATGTAGTCCTGAAAGGGATATATGTGAACTAGGATGCCAATTAGGATTTTGTGCAGAAACAACAAACTGCTGCATTGGCCACTAACTAATTGGCCAGTGGCTCAACCCAGCACTTGATATTGTGATGCTGGGCCACCTCATCCCCATCCATTCCCTGATGTTGCTTTTGAGGCTGCTCACTGGACTGAGTAGCTGGGAGAATTTTTTTCCTGCTCTTTTGAAGTTAATACTTGATAGTAAAAAAAAAAAAATTATTATTATAGTCTAGCTGGGCTTTCTCCAACCTGATAAGCAGTGGCTGGTAAAGGAGAAGCTGGAGTCTTGTCTGTGGTTATAAAGCTACTACACAAGCAACTTCTAATGCTTCCTCTGTTCTACCCCCAGATGTCATCAGTTATGAGTCCCTAAGCAAAATAATGGCACAGATGAATATAAGAATCTCTAGTCTATTCCAGCATTCAGCACTATTTATCACATTAGTGAGTTAGATGCCTGTGGGAAGCCCACACACGGGATATAAGTAAGTGCAATAGCCCTCTCACACTGTTGTTCTTGAGCATCTGGTAATTCAGCAGGATAGTGTACACCCATTATTGAGAGTCTTATCCGCTGGGAGTTTTTCTAATCCCTTTAGAAATCTATCCAAGCTGGTGGCCATCACCATGGCTTCTGGAAACAAATTGTATAGTTTAACTGTAATGTTCCAATGTGACGTCGAAGGCTTTCATGGCCGGCATCCATAATTTTTTGTGGGCTTTTTGGGCTATGTGGCCATGTTCTAGAAGAGTTTATTCCTAATGTTTCGCCACCATCAGAGAATGAAGATGCCAGCCACAGATGCTGGAGAAATGGCAGGAATAAACTCTTCTAGAATATGGTCACATAGCCCGACACACCCACAAAAAACTATGTAATGTTCCAGTTTATTTTGTTGATTGATTATTTGCAAAGCAAGATGAACCATCAAGCAAAAGAAAGCAAGGATATATGGCTTAGTCCATGTTTGCACTAGCTAGGATACTTCAGGAGCATCCTGCAGTATCCTGGCCCTGCAGGTGCCTTGATCTGCCTCCATTACCTGGCCCTCTGTTCCCTGGCCACCGTGGTTTTCTGCACGGACATCCAGCTGAGCCTCCCTGTGGATCTTCTGCTACCATAGGTTGCTTACTTCTGAGGCCAGAACAAAATGCCCAGTGACGAGCACATGGCTAGGTGCCTCAAAGCGAGCGAGTGAACTGCAACAAACATGCCAGGCTGCCCAGCAGGACATCTGTGAAGACAACCATGGTGGTGTGGAAATGGAGGACACTGGATCTTCTTAGAAGATCTAGAGTAACAGGTAACTTGTTAAAATACGTGTTAAGCAGGGCATAGCCTGGTTCTGGTATGGAATGTGCCAGATATTGTTCAGACTACTCCCCCCAGAACTGAAATTTGGGATGTGCATCCTCCAAAGAGAATGATGCCAGAATGGGAGAAATGGGCTTTGGGGCCCATGTAGACGCAACTTTAGCTTAATAACTGCTGTCCTGTTATTGTGGGAAAAAGCAGTGCGACTTCATAGCATAGGCTCTGGTTTTTAGCAAATTTACAGTCTGTAGCTAGCCTTTCAAATCTATTCTGAAAGCACTCCTACAAGTGTTGCTGGACCACAACTCTGTGCAGGCCTAGCCAGCATAGCCAATGATAATGAACTCTGGTGGTTGAAATTTGACAATATTCGGAGGGCTACACAATTCCCATTCTTTTCCAGAGTCTCCATAGATCTTGTATCATCATTTGAAGATGTGGGACAGCCTTGACTCCACTTTCCAAATTACTCTCAGAGGCTTGTAGTCCCAGGGGTTATTCACACATTATTATTTTTTTTAGTGAAATGATGCTAATAATATTACTCCTGCATTCTGGGTTTGTTATTCATGGATCTGCATTGATGCTATCTCTGCAAGTTCAGTTGCTCACATGTGCCAGCACTCAAATAAAGAAGGAGTTGGCAATGTGAATATATTCAAGGCATGCCGAGTTTAATCCTGAATTTTCCCGAGCCTATTTGCATTGGTTATTCACACTGCCGATAGTGCAAATCTTTTTTAAAAACTCGGGGGGGGGGGTATGTGGAGAACCTGGTATTGGTTATCTTGGGTTAAATGGTTTTTAGGAGCCCCTCCCCCCCAGAAAAAAACTTAATCAGGTTCATTCAGGTGCATGTGAACAACAGAGATTCATCCCAGATTCATCCTGGATTATTTTTACCATCTGAATAGCCCTCCCAGTTTCTTTATCTGAATTCCTATATGTCTGCTTCTCCCACTGTCCAGAAGGTGGGGATAGCATTTCACAGATGTCTATTGTAGTCGGAGGGAAATAGATACAGCAACTGTATTACCTAATTATTTGCAAATCTGAACTTTTAAAACAACTGCACTTAGGGTGAAATTTTAAGAACACAATCCAGGATTAGATTTTACTGAAAGTCAGGCCTAAGGAAATCTACAGTCATGTTTCAAGTAAGAGAGGAAAGACACTTGTTTGCCGAATAAAGAACCACTAAATATACATAGTAAGCAGAACTATTTACATATGAGTTTTTGGTGCAGCTGTTTATGATGACAGTAGGAAAAACTCCAAGATGATATCTGCTGCGCAATATGTGTTTACAGTTTTAGGAAGAAGAAATTTGGAGGAAGAAGGAAGAAACGCATGACACAATTTAAAAGTCTCCTTAGAAATAAATTATGAACAAACAGGAAGATGCCTACAAAAATAGAATTAAGTAATACTGGTTGGCTATGTGGAGTGGAGTTGTCATTTCATCAGGTCAGTCAGAAGTTATCTGGTGTGACTGGGTGGCTTTTCCTTGCATAGATTTGTCCAAGTGTTTCTCAAGAAACAAACCTGTCCCACCCTGCCTTTGAATGTATACAGTCAGCCCTCCACATTTGATTATTTACTGATTTGATTAATGTTCTCTCTAGTAATCTCTAGGTCTTCCAGCATGGCTCTGCTAGTTTGCAAAGCAAGATTAACTCTGAAGCAACAGAAAGCAAGGATATATGGCTTAGACCTTGACTGCATTGACCAGAATACTCCAGAAGCATCCTGCAGTATCCTGGCACTGCAGCTGCCTTGAGCTGCTGGCTCTCCATTCACCCTAGAGAATGTTTCTGCAGGCATTTGTAGATTTCTGGTAGATGTTGACCACAGGCTTGCACCAGAGGACCTAGAGTACAGATTCCCAACTTTTTTGACTTGCAGAGCCCTTTTTAGAATCAGTTTCTATGGTTAAGCCCCTAAGAGCTCTACCCTATGTCTTATAAGTTAATGGTGTTTAGTTGGTAGTGTTGGGAGGGGGGAGAAGATGGGCTAGATTGTAAGGGAATGTAACGTAAAGAGATATCTAAACCCAAAGAAACAATAGTGGAATGTTCGTGAAATGAAATTATATTTTAAAAACTTTGAAATTTATCATTATATCACAATTCATTCTCAGCTACCACCAATACACATCATATTGTCAAAATATGGCCATACATAAAAGTTCTTCCAAAGTTCAATAAATCAAACCATTTGTGTTACAGTAGATTTTACATTATTAGTGAGAGCAGCAATAAGGTCTCCCATACAATAAACTCAGCTCCTCCAATTTAATCATTACATCCAATTCAATTCAAATACAACAATATATATATTTGTTCATTAGGCCTACTTGTTATTAGAAATATTATTATTCATTATACAAGAAGATTCTTATTTAATTTTACTAACTTCAAAGTACTGTAGTGCAACAGTAGACCTAAATTAAGACATAACATAAAATAACATATAAATGTTTAAAGAGATACCTGTGGTTGTATTTTTTTATTATTTTTTGCACAGTTTTCTTAGTTTAGGTTCAATTGATGATAATTGCAGGCAAATGTCTGGTTCTGCTTTTAAGCAGCTTCTGTATTTTGTTTTGGTAGCTGTATAGGTGGAGAATCCCGTTTCACAGAGATATCTAGTTGAGAAAGGCAGCCATACTAATTTTGCTTTCTCAGACAAGATTTCGAATTCATCTTGTAAACGCAGCCAAAACTCCGGTAGACTTTGGTTTTGAAACACATTTTTTAGTTCACTGTGAGATGTCAAATCTATGAGGAACTCGTATTCTGCTGAGTTTTAAGTTGGATGGTTTTTTGTTCACACTGAACACATTCTGTAGCCGTTTAAAGTTATCAAATACCTTCTCCCGAGCTGTTGGAAAATAATGTTCAGATGAGTCTTTCAAAGCTTTAAGATGCGCCTGACTATTTTTCTGTATTTTTTTTCTTGAAGCTTGATGTTATTTTCATTCAAGAAGCTGTAAGAGAGCAACCATCGATATCTTCCTTTTCCATGCACTCCAACCAATACACAAGTTTCTTTTAAAAAGAAGTCACTTTGGCGTTTGCATAAAAAATGTGGTACTTTTACCTTGCAATGGTAGATTCATGTCGTTCGTTTTGCTAAAAATATCAGCCGAATATGCCAGTTTACACACCCAGTCTTCATCATTTAAAATCATTGCCAATGGAGCATCACGGTACATCAAAAATGCTGCTACCTCTTTATGCAGTTCCATCAAACATATCAATGCTTTTCTTCGAGACAACCACCTTATGTCACTGTGCAGCAGGAGGGACTGATGGTGGCTTCCCATATCTTCACACATTAGTTTGAAGAGCCTGCATTTAAGAGGTCACAATTTTATATAGCTTATTATTTTTATGTCATCATTCAACACTGTCATAAGCTTAGAAGGCATTTTTCTTGAGGCTAGCACATTTTTGTTTTTTATTGGCACGTCTTTGCCTCACTGCCCCACTTCTGTCACGTTTTGCAAACAGTGATTGAGGTGGTGCAGCTAATTCAAAAATGGTTTCTTTTGCAGAAAGCTCTTCTGACAAATAAACGCTGGAGTGCATTGCTTGGTTATTTATTTATGTATTTATGTATTTATTTTTGTCATTGGCTCATCTGGTAAATGGAGTCAGCTGATGGTTTGTCCTCCTTTTCAAGCATAACATCTTTGTTCTTCAAAGTACCTGTTTTAAGCCAAACTATTGCCTCTTGGAGAAGCTCCTTTTATTCCTTGGTGTATGCCTAAAAGAATATCCGATAGGAATATGAGAATAACCGACTTTATCTTTCATAACCCAAAATGCCAAATAAAGCAAATACAAGGGTTTTAGTTTTAAAAAAATTAGCTTTTCTTCATTTTAAAATGAGCTCTTTTTCATTTACTAATGAGCTCTTAATTTATTTTTTTTTAGCTATATATTATTAAAATATATTTAAAATTATATTTAATATTATTACAAATATGAAATGTAATTTCTAGGGGTTTTTTATTCTACTTTTTGTTTCTTACTCTTTAATTTCATTCAATTATTATTTCTTTCATTTTCCTGGAGCACCCACAGAGCACCTGGGAAGTGCACATGGAGCCCTAAGGGCTCTGTGGAGCACAGGTTGGGAACCAGTGACCTAGAGTTTCTCACGTTAAAAAAATCAGTGTTTTTAAAAATTTGCAGTTGTTCTACTTTCACAGGTGTCCTATGCCTATGCTTCTTTATACCTAAAGAAGCAGTGGTAGCTTTATGCATCCCCTGCTTCTTAAAAGACAGGCAGGCAGCAGACTGAAGTGGACTGTGCGGGGAGAAAGAGGGGGTTCAAGGTGCAGCTGCAAGGGAGGGAAACATGGCACAGGGATAAGGAATAGTAAACTGCAATGAAATAAAGAGGGTTAGGAAGTGTGGGAGCACAAGATAAGGGGATATGGGGGAAAGAAGGAAAGGGAGAGTTGGACATGCAAATGGCAAGGGATGGAGACAGTACCTTGCCCGGAGTATCACCTGGTGCGGAGAAGCAGAGCTTCCAGGGGTGGAGCCAAAGGGGCAGTCCCCCATCTCACTGCCGCAGTGCATAGAATGGCACCACAGCAGCTAAGTGGGGGGCACACGTAGCCCTCTCTGTAGCCCTCTGGTATTCCATGTCCCACATGGCCATTGCTGCACAGGACCTAGAAGGCAGTCACCTCCCCCCGGCCTTCCGGGTCCCATGTAGCCATTGTCATGTGGGACATGGCAGGCAGCCACCCGCTCCCCCAGGGGTGTACTATCCTACCAAATGACACCCCCTTCTGGTGTGGTCCGCCCCACCACACACACCTAGTGACGCCACTGGATGAAGGCAAGGCAAAATATGAGGTGAGGCAAGCGACTATATCAGTAAAGGCTCTATTGCACAAGAATGTGAACTGCCAAATACTACTTAAGTGTGGCTAGGCTACCTGCTGGTTATTTATCTATGGGTACGTTTATTTACAGAATTTTATAAATCCTACCAATGATTAGACTGTAGGAAAAAATATTAAAAAGTGAAATGCCTTTTTAAATTGTGTGCACATCAGATTTGCAAATTTCTTTATGTTTACTAGGGTCCAAAACACACAAAGAATCCATTTTTAAACTGCTTAACTGCCCTGGCTCTTTGTTATGGAATTCTAGTTTTGTGAGACGTTTAGCCCTCTATCAGAGAGCTCTCATGCCACAACAAACTACAATTCCCAGGATTCCATAGCACTGAACCATGACAAAGTCGTGTCAAACTAGATTATTTCTGCAGTGCAGATGCAGCCAAAGAGTAGCACTACATTGTACTTGGTGCAAAGTCATTTTTCTAATTAGACTTTCAACTGATTTTGCTACAGCAGTGCTAAATGGCATTAGTGTGGAATCAGTTCTGTAGTTTCGTTTCCTTCTTTCATTTAACTGGGACATTGTTTAGACCAATTGTGCCTTTTCTGTGATATTCTGTGAATTTCTGTGCGTGGTTTTTTAAACCTCTGATCTACTGGAGAGAGTTGTTCCTTCTACTTTGCTTTCCACCTCCTTTAACCTAATGCCTTCTTATTTAGTTGGATGTGCTGAGAAATGTTCTCTTATCTTCTCTTTTTTATTTATTCAAAATAGCTATATAGACTGCTTGCTTTCCAGGATCTTGAAGTGGTTTAAAAATGAAGAAAAAACAAACAAATTAATAGTTTTTAAAAAGAACTGGAATAGTTAGCAATGCCTAGGAGGAAAGGTAGACTTTTAATAGCTGCTAAAAGTATATGATTGCCAGTAGGTCCTATATACAACAAAAGAGACCATTCCAAAAGACAGGTTCTTGGTGACAATGTGTATGTCACAGAAACCCAACCAGACCTCTTCCAAAGATCTTAGTGATCTACAAGTGAAGGTACACTATTATATAGTTTATAGCTACTGCTTAGGATTAAATACAGGATTCCCTCTTCTCTAGTTAGTTTTGATCACTCTAAAGGGAATGGTTTGTCTAGAAATATTGTGTCTTTGTAATTACACAACTAGCCCAAAAACACTGATAATTCTTTTATCTCTGCAGGCTCTGTATAGCTCCATCAAGAATGAAAAGCTGCAGTGGGCCATGTGAGTACCCCTGCTTATTGCCTGTAGTTGCCCTCCTCTGAATAGCTCCTCGGTTCTATCATTTCTTTTGTGTTTTATGTATTTACCTCATTTTCAACATTTGTAATATACCTCCCTATGTATACTCAAAGTGGCTTACTGTCAAAATAAACATACATACACACACACTCACCATCTCCACTGGCTCAGCTGAATTTAAACAAATGGGAAAGCTTTAAAAATGAATTACAGTGGACCCTTGGTATTTGCTGGCGTTTGGCTCAAGGACCCCCTTCCTCATGGATACCATAATCTGTGGATGTTCAAGTCCATTATATACATTGGCATATTATAATGGCATCCCTTAAATAAAATGGCAAAATCAAGCTTTGCTTTTTTGGAATTTTGTGTTTGTGCATCCACGGCTTGAAGATATTCAATCTGTTGATACACATGACTGTCTGTATATGAAGTATGTATACAGTGAAGACATAAATTAATTACATAAATTAAGATTTTTCTTATTGGGTGCAAGCATTGTGACTTCTTACCTGTACTTATTTATCAAATCAAATTTATTTATTTAATCATATGCTCAGTGCATAACAATATCTGAGCACTAAATAATACAGATCCAATCTGATACAGTATATTAGAACAGAATAGTACTAACCTGTCTCAAAACCTATAGTAAAAATATATTGTTGAGTCACAGCTCAAGAAAAGCTTTGAAAGTTAATTTTTGTATCTAGTCAGATTGTTTGTCCATCTAGCTCAGTATTGGGCAGCTGTCCAGGATTTCAGACAGGCATCTCTCCCAACTGTACCTAGGTATAAGCCATCATGGTGTAGAGGCTTGAAAGTTGCACTAGGTCTCTGGGAAACTAAGGTTTGAATCCCCACCTAGACCTGGAAACTAAGTGCAAGTCACACTCTCTCAGCATAGAATGGCAACCTTTTCTGACAATATCTTGCCAAGAAAACCCTACAGTATTGTTGCCTCGAGTGAAAGGCATATAACCAACAAAAATTCTAGAGTTCCTTAAAAAATGAACAGGGGACCCTCTATGTTGAAAGCATATACTCTGCTAGTAAGGTGTTGCCTTTCCCCAAAAAATAAGGACTAAGAATGAGAAGTATTTTGATATATGGACCAGATGTAGTTGTTTGAGTGTTGGATTACGACTGGAAATCGGGGATTGATTCCCCGCTCGGCCATGGAAACCCAGCCTGTGACCTTGGTCGCAACACCAGAAAACCCCTTGATAAGGTTGTCTTAAGATTGCCATAATTCAGAAACAACTTGAAAACACACAACAACAAATTTAACGTATATAGCCCCATATGCTCCAACAAAAATCAACATATTTGGCTCTAAATGTGTTCCTTTTAGAGACATTACACATATGAAACGGAACTAAATGATGGTCAAAGAAGTTCTAGTATGAACATATGTACAGATGAAATGAGGGATAATAATTTCTGGTTCTTAGTGACCTCTGTGATTCCCACAAATGGATCATCCTATGCCTATGCAGCTGCATCTTTGGAAAACCTGTGTTTCTTTTTCCAGCCAACACATTAGCACAGCATCAGGAAGTTACTTTTCATCCTTTAGGCTCCTTCTTCCTGTTTACAGTCTTTACCTGTTTCTTCATTACCTATTTTTTGTTAACTTTCTTCATTGGTTTAGTTTTTCTTTGGCAGTTCTTTCTTCCTGCCCACTCACAGGTTTATGGCCCCCAAGGGTCTCTTTAAGAAGGACCTCAGCTGCAGTCAAGATTCCCCAGTCTGATGATCACTCATATCATGTGCTTGGGAGAGGCTCATGTAGTAAACATATGTAACCACTGCCAGGCCTTCACCCTTCAAGCCAAAAGGAATCACTCCCTGAGGTTTAAAAGGTTGCAATCGATGACTCTGAAATTGCTACCCTCAAATAAACCCCTATATACAGTATGGTTTCAAAGGGCATTTGCTTTGATAAACAAGCAGTGGGGTGTAACGAAGAGACCCTGTCCATCACTTCTGTTGCTGAGCTGGCTCCTGAACAACTACCAAAAATGTTGATTTCTCTGAAGATGCCAGTCACAGATGCTGGCAAAACGTCAGGAAGAAACTCTTCTAGAACATGGCCACATAATCCGAAAAACCCACAAAAAACTATAACTACCATCCTTGTTATCAATAACACTGGTATGGGATTCAGAATGTGTTTTGATATTGACCACCTGGGAAAAGTCACTGAAACTATCAGCTAAGAAAGCAAAGAAGAAGCATAAGAAAAAGCACTGTGAAGAACCAGTCCTCATGCAGGATGTTGGCAGCTCTACCACACACTCTATAACAGATTCATACAGTCAATCTTACTTTGGAGCCAGTGGAGGTTCCTATCATTCCAAGAGTAGTCCCTCAACTGGCTTCTGCAAGACTGCATTCTCAGTTTCTATAGAACGTTGGTCACTTAGGTTGCTGTCTTCTACTCTCAATAGTTCAGAGGGCTTTAATGTCTTTATCTCAACACCTGACTGATGTTCATCTCTTGGTTTCCTTCTCAGAAGGGGAAATCATGGAAGGGTCTTTGATCATGATGATGGGTTCCTTCGAGCCTGGTAGTTATGCAAGCCTTCATTCTGTCCATAGTTACTGAATTCACTCCTGCTTTCCAGTGCGTCCTCAATCCCCACCAGAGATGAGCCCTCCAGTCGTCTTCACCATAGTGATCTTCACTACACATACTCTCTTTTTCCCCCTGGCTTCCAGTGTTTCAAGAAATCAAGAGGTACAAGTCACCTTTTTAAGCACTGCTGAATCAGTACCATCCGTACCGGGATCCCTGATCTCTAACTTGCTGGGATCACTGTGTAAAATAAATCCTGAATAAGGTTGATTATTTTAGGAGCTATTGGGATGAAGTAGCTGCTACTGGTTCCCTCTACCCTGCCCATATCCTAAGTGGTAGCATTCCAACTCTGGAAAATACCAAATCCAAGTCTTCAAACTTTGTCATGTCAAAATCTTCCCTCCTCAACAGTGGTTTTCAGAAACAGATGATCAGCATGCTTGGTGTGTAAGGTTACCATTTGTCCCAAAAAACCAGGACAGTCCCAATTTTAAGGCTTCTACAACTGTCCCAACCCAGTTGGAGATGCATGTCCTGGTTTCATTCACCACCAGTGCTCCAAAACGCTGCTTCGTTTGCTGCTGCCAGTTCTAGGCAGCAACAACTGCAGCAGCAATTGCAACAGCGCTCTCTGTGGCTGTGGGTGGCTTACTTCCCCCACTCACCCACACTCCATCTTAGTGTTGCCATTTGGCATGGAGACCCCCAGCCAGGGCCCAGCCTCAGCGTCACCACCACACCTGCCTGTCTAGCCAGCCTGAACCTGGTAGGGCTGGCCCTTCCTTTCCTCCCAGTAGAGTGGTGGGCAAGGACATATTTCACCAAGCCCAAGAAGGATGTAAGCCTGCATCCAATCCTGTACATTTTCCAGATAAACCATTTCATCAAACAGAAAAAAATTCACATGGTCATACTCAGTGTGATTCTCCCACTGCTAAGCAGGGACACTGGTTTGTCACCATAGATCTACATAATGCATATTTCCACATTGGATCAGGCAATATCATTGTTGGTTCCTACACTTTGCTGTCAGATCCAGGTATTTCCAGTTGTTTGTTCTTTCATTTGGACTTTCTATGGCACTGAAGGTTTTCACAGATTGTGATATTGCCCTGAATAGATAACTGGCTTTTGAGAGATCTGTGAGAGATCTGTCTGTTCTGGATAACCTTGGCTTGGTAGTGAATTGTCAACAGTCCAAACTTTGTCTGACTCATCATCCATTTTATCATTACGATTTTGGATTCTATGGTTCTGTGCCCAGATCCTGAAGCATCTGCCTAGCCATTGTTAATGCCTCCAACATCTGTGCAAATATTACCATCTGTGGTGCAACCTGTTCATCACTTTAAATAGGAAATCTCCAGATTACCTGAGAATATGAAACTTACCATCTCCTAGGAGACATACATCACTCTCTTCCATGTCATCCAAACCATCACACTGAGAAGAAGAGGATATAAAGCTCTTCTAGAACATTATGCTTAGAATGGTAAAATCGTTAGGAATACAAGTGGCGGATCCAGTTTTACAGCATCTGGTCCAGCAGTGGTTCCACAGTTACCAGCATTACAAGAACTAATCAAACAGTCCTGGAATAAACAGCATCATTACCATCGACCTCTAAGCAGAACAAAAACATGTACAGGATTCAACCTGAGGTTGTTTATGTATCAGTTGCCTAATTCAATAGTAGTTGAGGGCTCCTCAGTCAAAATCAAGCAATAAATCACATTGAACACTAGTAGATAGGAAAAGTAGGAGGTCAGATATCTTTGGTTGAAGATTCTATTCCTCAGCAGCGTTGACTGTAAGAGTAGGGAATCTGCAGGCCTACAGGAGACAAATACAGTCCTGTCTGTGAACCATGAATGGAGACTACTGTGCAGATATCTTCCTCCTCCCCAGAGGTGGTCCTACAGAATCCTAATCCATCCTCCCTGATGGAATACTATAAAACATAATGTGACTTATTCAAAAGGCCACATGTCTGGATCAGGACTAACCTCAGTCCTGTGATTCATTTGTCTTTCTCCCTCTTCTTAATGTTACCAGTAAAATCCTTCTAGGAGAAATCATCTTCTTTCCAGACTGTCCCCAAGTATCTGGAGAATCTACAGAATCCAAGAGGAGGGTTGTGATTTTTTTTTTTACTTAAGCATCCAGCGGCAAACTTCATTATTATGGCCTCCTCTTTGAGGAAAAAGAACCTAATCAGCATTGCTTAATAAAGAGAGCAGGAAGCTAGATGGATTGGGCAGAAAAACTTATATCTTAGATGCCCTTTTCTTGAAGATGATCAACCATCGGGCCTTCATGGGATGCTACCAGATATTTTTATGGAACAAAGTGACCACCTTGATGAATCAGCTTCCAAAAAACAAAAATGATGTTGCCAGTCTATTTTTTTCCCCAAAAAGTGGCGAGTGTTTCGAGGAACCATATCATCTACATGTAACATGTTGGAGCAGCATTGGCTGGTGGAGTGGCTTTACGCAGACATGTGTGGCTATATTCTGTGGCACTTACACCAGAGGCCCATTTGATGGTGGAAGATATGGTATTTAATGACCTCATTCTGTTCACTGGTAGGTTGAATGAAGAGCTAGACTTAGGTCACAAGCTAGTTAATGTTGCCAAAAAGATTGGGATCACCCCTCAGCTAACATAAAAACAGTTCAACCAGAGACCATGCCTTTCTATCAGAGACAGAGACACCCTCTCAGCTCAAGCTCTCGAAATCAGCCTATAACCACATAGAAAAACCTCCTCCTTCTCACCTTTTTGACAAAAATACTACAAGCATAGATGTTCTAATCAAAAGTGATGTCTTTGACTGCTGTTTCAGGCTGGTCATTACTGTAAAACTTACTGAAATCAACTCACCTCAGCCCTCAGTTTGACAATTCTCTCTCCCTACCTTCCCAAGTGGGAATGGATCACTTCAGAACATTGGGTCAAAAGAAGGAGACTCCACCACTTTGAGGCAGCGTATTCCACTGTCACGCAGCTCTTAACCATAAGCAAGTTTTTTCTAATGTTTAGGTGGAATTTCATTTCCTGTAGTTTGAATCCATTGCTCCATATCCTCCAAGCACAGGAGAAAACAAGCTTGCCCTAGCCTCAATATGGCAACCCTTACAATATTTAAATATGTCTGTCATGTCACCTTTTAACCTTCTCTCCCCTAGCCTAAACATACCCAGCTCCCTAAGCCATTCTTCATAGAACATGCTTTCAAGACCTTTCACCATTTTGGTCACCCTCTTCTAGACACACTCCAGCTTGTCAACATCATTCTTCTATTGTGGTGCTCTAACTGGACATAGTAACCCAGGTGAGGTCTGACCAAAGCAGAATAGAGTGGTGCTATTTCTTGATTTAGACACTACACTCCTATTGATGCAGTCTAAGATTCCTAGATCCCTTTAGTATGTACTGCCATCAAGCCAAGTGTTACCAATCGTATGTCTGTGCATTTATTTTTTTCTGCTTAAGCATTTCTCCCTGTTGAAATTCATTTTATTAGTTCTGGCCCAGTGGGTTTCACGGCCAAGCTCTGAGTCAAACTCTGGTCTCCAGGGTTGTAGTCCATCACTCAATATGCCATACTGATTCATCAGTATTTGTTAGCTACCCCTCCTAATGTGGTTTGTTGTTGTTGTTTCTTATAATCTGCAAATTTGATAAGTGTGCCCTTTATTCCATGATGACCCAAGTCATTGAAAAAGATGTTGGGCCCAGGACAGAACCCTGTGGCACTCCACTAGTGAACTTTACCTATTCTTTACTGCATTTCCCCTACTGCATCATCTGTTCCATTTTCCCCAGGTTGTGCATTTTTTGGGGGGGAGAAGACTGTGGCAGAGACAGTGTTGAATAGTTCTGCCTTTTCTCTGTCCCCTGCTAGCATTTTGCTTCTCCACACAGCAGCTCTACCATTTCCTTCTTCTTCTTCCTTGTGTTATGGAGATAAGCAAAAAAAGCCCCTTTTATTGTTTTTAATCTCTCTAGTAGGTCTGAGTTCATTCTGTGCTTTTTGCTTTTCTTACTTTCTCCCTACACATGCTGGCTATTTAAATTCTTCTTTAGTGATTTCCCCCTTTTCCACTTCTTCTACATGTCCCTTTTGAGTCTTCTGTGTATAGTGACTTGTACCTTCAGTGCAATATAAAGAATACATATTAGTACTGGTATTGTTAATATTATTTAAAGAATCGTAGAGGTTGTTAAATCATACAGTAGCCCTATATGGTATATTATAGACCCCTTTAAATTAGGGGCAGGTGCTGAAAGGGCAGGCTTTGATCTAGAGTGCCAGTATCAGTGGCATTTGATCTCTGTAGAAAAGCAAGGCCTTCCCACATCCTAGATCCAAAATCTGGGCCTGCAGGTGTTTTTGTACTTCAGCTCCCAGAAACCTCAACCATGTTGGCTAATGGTCTGGGATTCTAGGAGCTGAAGTCCAAAACACCTGGGGGTCATCAGGGATGCTTTGATTTTGATTTCCTGCATGGCAGGGGGTTGGACTGGATGGCCCTTGTGGTCTCTTCCAACTCTATGAGTCTATGATTCTATGATTCATTTCCACTGTGGTTAAACCCGGATCGTACAGAACCACAATCCGGTTTAAACTGATTCAGCAAGGGGGGGGGCATGTTTCCCCCTATTTAACCCGTATAAAAAAGACACTGGGTTTTTCCATTCCTTTTCAGCTGAATCAATATATTTTCAAATAAATCGATTCAGCCCAATGGGAACCAGGCAGATTCAAAGCCCCCGCCCAGCTTCCCCGGCCTCTTACCTCTCCACTCAGCCACTCTGCCTTCTCTGCCCCTGGCCTCCTTCCACCATTTCCTACCTCCAGCTGCACAAGAAGGCCACCCCTGCTCCTCCTCCTCCTCCTCCTCCTCAGGCAGCGAAGAGGCCTCCGTCCAGGGCCGCCCTGCCGCCAGCACCAAGGCCCATGGGCCCTGCACCGCCCTCCAGACGCCGGCAACGGAATGATGGGAGAGGCAGTCCAGGCAGCCCTCAAAGCCTCTGAAAGAACTCCACAGGGCAAGCAGCCCAGGAGGAGGAGGAGGAATGCACAATGAAGCCATGGATAACCTTCCCCTGGTCCCCTTGGAATGGGGCTGCATGAAGGAACCCAGGTGCTTGATCCGAATAAATGAAATTGGCACAAATATTGGGAACAAAAGTCTCAACTGATCCAATTCATCAATTTGGATCAGGAACCGAATTACACGGTAAGTGGGAATAGGCCCCTGGAGGTGATGTGGGCTGTGCCATTTTCACATCCACCTCCCTGACATCTGTCACCACTGTCTTGTTTAATGGATTTGCCTGGATTAATCATCCTGGTCAGTAGGTCCTGGCCAAGAGCCAGAGTAGCTGAGACTGTTGTCATGGAGACAGATCAGTGTAGGCTGATGCAGTTAAGTGAGCATCGTCTCCAGGAGAGAAATTCCTCTGCCCTGCACAGTGTGAAGCAATACCAAGTCATGATCCACATGAGAGAGTGGACCTGTCCATCACTTTGAAATGATGCCTGTGCATGTGTTGTTGTTGTTGTTTTTTCCAGGATTTATATCCCACCTTTCTCCCACAGTGGGTAAAACACTGATTGCAAAAATTAAAAATAATTAAATAATACCAACATTAAAACATAGATTAAGAGAGCCTGTTGGTGGCTGCATACTGCTAAGACCAGTCAAAATAAATTTCCATCCCGGTGCTTGCTGCCAGGATTTTTTCTTAGGGACAGGACCTACTCTCATTAGGCAGACAGAGCAGTGTGGGCATCTCATCTGGAAGATTTTAGGCGTAACAAAAGGGTTGTTATTTGAATTATTCTGGTTGTATTTTTACTACCAAAAAGTAGAAACTGAAAGCTTCCCAAAATGGCCTTGGGTACTTGAGAGAAAGGAATTTTCCTTTATGTTTTCTGCTTGGTCTGTTTTAGCCTCTGTCTAGTTTGTTAGGGCTCCCCTTGGGGCTGGCAAGTGGCAGGAGAATTGGCAGCTTCCAACGTGGAGCCAGTTGCAGATTCTGATGGGATGTTATCACACAGGGCAAAATTGGAAGTTTAAAGTGGGGCCAATGCAGGGTCATCCAGGGTTTAGGGACAAATTCGCAGCTGTTTTTCACATGACGCTGCAGACAATCAGAAGAAAATCTAGGGTGAATGTGAGGTCAATCAGGAAATAAGTAAATTCACAAAACTACCGGATTTACATTTCTATTTTGCTTGCAAATTGACTCCCTTCCACAGCCCTGTGGAAAGCAAGCCTCAGATGACTTTGTGCCTTGCCGGGAGGGAAGGAGAATGCTCTGGTCCCGTAAAGGTATACACACACTTCCCTATTTAGGCTCCCCAGCTGCTTTTCCTCCTCTAATTAAGGGAAGAGCTGCTGGAAGAAGGCAGAGGGAGGACGCTTTGGAAGTCCTCCGGGACAGGAGGGAGAAATGGAGGACATGCCTTGGAAAAGGAGGGCATGGAATCAGGCAGGCTTATGGATCCAGCCTCCTCCTCTCTCTCTCTCTCCCTCTCTCTCTCTTGTGTGTGTGTGTCTTTGTCTTTGTGTGTGGTTTTAGAAGTTTGCAAAGGGCAGCCTCATTCGGCCTTTCTCTGAAATATCTTTTGAGGTTTCTGTGGCAAAGAAGATCCCCCCCCCCCATATCCCCTCCCCTCCCCGGAGCATGTGTGTGCGCGCACTTGTGGAAATGACAGTTTTGAGCATGCTCAGAAAATGTATTTATAAGCTTGCAATGGGGATTTGTTTGTCTCCTTTTGATAGCCAAATTCACATTGGGCCCACTTTAATGTGCTTTTAGCCCCTTGTTGTGCTGTGTGTGTGATAACCAATAGCAAATGGCATTGCTTTTTTGGGATGCCACCACTTTAACAATTTTTAGGATGGAAGCACATAGGATAAAGTCCACAGTCAGATTTGCAGAACTGTCAAAGTTGCAGAAATGTCAGATTATGCTAACAGTTTTCTATAGCAATAGCAATAGCAAGTACATTGCTATACCATTTATCAGTGCACTTAAGCATTCCCTAAGCAGTTTACAAAGTGTAAGCTAATTGCCCCCAACAATCTGGGTACCCATTTTAGCACCCTTGGAAGTATGCAAGCCTGAGTCGAGCTTGAGCCCTTTTGCTGGTATTGAACTTGCAACTTATGGTTTGTAAGTGAGTGGCTGCAATACAGGCATTTAACCACTGCGCCACCAGGCTTTTTGTGCAGCAGAATTTCCACCAGTAGCATTACTGGGGAGTGCAGACCACAGCCGGTGACACCCCAGAAGAGGAGGTGAAACCCAGCCGGTCCCCCACCTCCTGTGGAGTGTCCCCATGGCTGCAGGACTGCTTTACGGGACTCCCCACAGCCATGGGCCTGCTCCCTGCAGGGGGCTTCTCCCATCCTCTCTGGGGGTCCAGGGCTGTTCCCTGGCTCTTTCCTGAGGCTCATGGGGCTTCCCTAGCCCTTTCCCAGCCTTTCTCCAGAAGCCCCCCCAGGGTTGTTTCCCAGCCCTTTCCCAGGGCGTGCAGGGCTCCTCCAGCCCTCCCCAACCATCTCCCTACGCACATCAGAAGTTGCACACCAAAAATCCTGCCCCCATGTCCTGCCCCTGCCCACCATGTGACACCAACCCTAAGGACGCACTGTTCTCTACCCATTGTTCCCACCTCTGCTACCTATCTTTATTTCAACAAAGTGGGATGTTGAGAGGAGGGATGATTTAAACTACTAAATTCAACTATAACTGTATTGTAGTCTGTGTAGGTGTGATAACTGCAGATCTCTGTAGGTATCATTCTGCTTTCTTCCTAAGAAGCTGTCATTGGCTGCAGTACGCACAACTCCTTTTTCTTTTGTCCACCAACCTGTGGAGACATATATTTCATGATGAACAGTGTGCAGTTCCCTTTATATCTAGATTATTTTCAGGTTTTTCTTACATATTTTCTTACATTTCTAATTTTTGTTGTAACATACAGAATAGTGTGCACATAACCAGTCATCCAGCCCTTTATAAATAAAACAGATGGTCCTCTATGACTCACAATGAGTAACATGCAAACAAACCAGTGTTTAGATTAGTTTTGAGATGGTGGTGGGTTTTTTTTGTGTGTGTGTGTTTAGTTTTGGTTTTTTTTGGGGGGGGGAGATTAGAAAATAGAAGGTTATGTGTATCCACTTGCTTAGAAAACATTACAAGGCAATCACTTATAGGCTGAGTCTCCTTTATCTGGAATTCCAAAATCGGAGATACTAAAAAATCCAAAATTGTCCACATGAATGGCTGAGATAGTGACACGTTTGCTTTCTGATGATGAAAGAGACAGAAACTTTGTTTTATGCACAAAATTATTAAAAATCTTCTGCATAAAATTATCTTCAAGCTATGTGTATAAGGTATATATGAAACATAAATGAATTTCATGTTTAGATTTGGTACCCATCTCTAAGATATCTCATTATGTTATGCAAATATTTCAGGATCTGAAAAAATAAAAATAAAAATGCTTCTGGTCCCAATATTTCAGATAAGAAAGAGTAACCTGTGCTACATAACAATGTCTTATCATTTTTTAATTTTTAAAATTTTTACAATCCATTTTCTCTTTGAATAGAGTATGTTCTGTTTTGAGACAAGAACATTAGTTTCTTCTATTTTAAGAGCCTGTTTTAGGAATTAGGTAGACCACACTGGAAGCTGTTTATGATAGTCTTATCGATTTTACATCTCTTTTCACTTGTATGGAACTAACAGAAATAACTCCAATTAAGATACCAGATAAAATATCCCCCCCCCCACTCCTCCTTCCCTTCTCCCTGCTGTTGTTACATATGATAGTTATGATAGTTATCAAGCTAGTAAGACATAATAGTTCCCATTGCTCTATTTTGATATCAGTAGTATTTTTGCACGTACCCTGTGTAGCATTATATCTGGAACCAGGTGCCTACTGTCCTATTTATTGTCCTAAATGTTAAGAATGCATCTTCTGTGGTGCCCATTGTTCCAAAAAGATCATCTCCCCACATACTTCTCCCAGATAGAGATAATTGTGGTCTTGGATTCTGTCACAGCCAGGTTCAGGCCTATGTCCTTAGAAAGAGGACAAAGCACTGCAAACAGGCAGCTCTGCTTTCACTTCACCCTTGGTTACAAGTTACAAGAGAGTGAGCTAGTTTGAAGCTATTAATCCTTATTGTTGGTTTCTCCTCCAGAGATGAAGAAGAATTGCGCAAGTCCCTTTCAGAGCTAGCAGACCCCAACCCAAAGTCCATCAAACGTATCAGCAGCTGCAGCAACCCTTTCCTGGACTTCTCACAGGATCCCAGCATTGCTACATACAAATATGGTATCCTGGTGCGCAAGAGCCATGCTGAGCCAGACTGCAAAAAGAGTACGTATACTTCATGGTGACACATCAGTAAGGGCCTGGAGATCTTCTGTAGTTGGGGAAAAAATAGTTGCAGTAATGGCTATTGACCACTGCAGGCATTATCCGTGAGCAACCTGGCTCAAACCCACAGCCCCCCCCCCACACACACACACACCATTCTTTTCTCTTCAGCATGTGTTCTTAGTAAAGGTAAAGGTTTCCCCTTTGACAAGTTTGTCAAGTTGTGTCTGACTGTAGAGGGTAGTGCTCATTTCCCTTAGTAAGCCAAAGAGCCAATGTTGTCAAAGACAGCTCTGTGATCATGTGGTCAGCATGACTGCACAGAATGCTGTACCTTCCCACCAAAGTGGTACCTGTTTATCTACTTATCTATTTATCTACTTTTACGTGCTTTTGAATTGCGAGATTGGCAGAAGCTGGGACTAGTGACAGGAGCCCATTCCGTCATGCAGCACTTGGGTCTCGAACTGCCAACCTGCCAATCTTGCAGCCATCACAGAAAGTAACCCTATTACTAGCTCCTTTGCATACACTGAGGCAGTGTATAATTTTGATTATCCTCTGCAAGGTGCTGTCCTTGAACACTTGCTCATATTAGTATTGATACCCTGCTTTTCTTCCTAAACAGTTTAAAATGGGTTACAAATTACCACTTCAATAAAAAATGCAGTGGTTTGTGGCACTTGCCATTTGCATACCACAATTCTCAAATAATGCATGCTGATTTATCCCATTGTTACTATTAATTTAGATTCACTGGGACTCCCTTGACAAACAGTTGTCATCACAACAAGGCTTCCTTTTTCCCAGCCACACCTTTGCCCAGCTGCACCCCCTCATTGGTCCCTATCTCATAGTGAAGTGGCACTACAGAAAGAGATGGTTTTCCCCCAGGAGTGCCAGATCCATACAGTTTCATCTCTACACTACAGAATCCCAGCAGGCTGATGATCTAGAATGAAAGGAAACATAATGAGAGAAGAGAAGAAAGTGGGTGGGAAGGACAGAGAGAGAAGGACAAAGAGACAACTTAGTTTTGGTTTGGCTATGCCCAAAAGCATTCCACATTAGTGCTGTGGTCAAGGGTTCCCTTGCAGAGCGGACAACTTTTTTTTAACCCAACAAGGGAAGGTAGTGCAAACAATGGACATTCTCATATACACACAGATACAGGTGCACCACTACAGATATGTTCCTTCTCCCATAATGCAATTAGATCTGGAAAAAGCCTAATAAAGTTATCCATATGGTTTCCCTGTAAGGTTATCCACATAGCTTTGGAAGGATTTATGGAGTGTTTTTACTGCTTGTATAGTTTTCCTCACATTAAAACTGTAGTCATGTTCACTGTAGCAGTGTATTGGGAAGTAGGAAGAGGACTCTAGAGTATAGGCAGCATTTTGGTAGAAATTGTGTGGTTTAGGAGAACACAGAGCTGGACAGATTCCAATCATCACCATATAACAGATTTACAAACACATGGTGAATGTTTTATGTCTGCTCAGTAAGCAGCATATCAAAAATCAATCCAAAGGTAAATAAAGATTGACTCAGTGCAAAGTCAGCAGTATGGATTTTGTTCTGGGAGGTTAAAACTGTTTTTAAAGTTTCTGCCCACCTTCTGCTTTTTTGTCCAGAGCCACATTTCACTTGTAAGAAGGCCTTTGCCCGGTAGAGCTTTTGTGTATACAAGTGCTGTTGTTGTTATTCTTGTGTGCCTTCAGGCCGTTTCTGACTTATGGCAACCCTAAGGCAAAACTATCAGGGTTTTCTTGGCATGTTTCTTCAGAGCAGAATGCCATCCTCTGAGGCTGAGAGAGTATGACTTGCCTAAGGTCACCCAGTGTGTTTCCATGGCCAAACTGGGATTCAAAACCTGGTTTCCAGTCGTAGTCCAACACTCAGATCACTGCACCACACTGGCTTCCATATACAAGTGCACTGAGAAGTAAACACAGTTGAGTTCAATGCAATGTAAGAACACATAAAGAGCTTAATTCTAGTTCATGCTTATTTGTTCTAGTATCCTGTTCCCACAGAGGCTAGCCAGATAATTCTGAGAAGCCCACAAACAAGACACGAGGGCAGTAGCACCATCCTGCCCATGTTCTCTATCAACTGATGTTGAAAGACACACCCTCTCTGATGTTAGAGACAGTGTATTAATATCATTATATACTCTCAGGTAAGTGGGTGTAGCAGCGGTTCTTAAGAACTGCTGCTACACCGACTTACTTGAGTTTTGCTCTTTTACAGTTAAGAAAGAAAGAAAGATTTACCCCAGTTATTTTTCTGCCAAAGTTCAACTTAATCCCTCAATTTTACTAACTGACCTAGTTAATGGAGTGCAAGTGGTGGGATACTTAGGTGGGAGTGATCATGTACTCATGGAGTTTGTTATACAGTGGAAAGGAGAAGCCAGGCATAGTCAGACACACATTCTAGACTTTAGGAAAGCTGATTTTAGTAAACTTAGAGAAATACTGAGAGTGATCCCATGATCAGGAATACTGAAAGAGAAGGGAGTTCAAGACGGATGGGAGTTTCTTAAAAGGGAGATACTGAAGGTACCATTTCAAACAGTTCCAATGAGGAAGAAAAATGGGAGATGTCTCAAGAAACCAGGATGGATGACTAAGGAACTTTCAACTGAGCTAAGTTTTAAACAGAACATGTATAAAAAATTGAAAAACAGGGAAATCACCAAAGAGGAATTCAAACAAATAGCGAGCACGTGTAGGGGTAAAGTCAGAAAAGCTAAAGCACAGAATGAACTCAGGTTTGCTAGAGAGGTTAAGAATAGCAAAAAGGGCTATTTTGGATATGTCCGCAGCAAAAGGAAGAAGGAGGAAACGGTAGGGCCACTGCATGGAGAAGATGGCAAAATGCTAACAGGGGACAGTGAAAAGGCAGAATTACTCAACACCTTCTTTGCCTCAGTCTTCTCAGAAAAGGCAAAGGGAACTCAACCTTAGAATAATGAAGCAGAGGACAGAATAGGGGAATTTCAGCACAGAATAAGTAAAGAGATAGTACAGGAATATCTTGTTAATCTAAATGAATATAAATGTCCAGGCCCAGACGAACTACATTCAAGGGTATTAAAAGAACTGGCAAATGTAATATCAGAGCCATTGGCAATAATCTTTGAGAACTCCTGGAGAACAGGAGAAGTCCCAGCAGAGTGGAGGAGGGCAAATGTTGTCCCCATCTTCAAAAATGGGGAAAAAGAGGATCCCAGCAATTATCATCCAGTTAGTCTGACATCAATACCAGGAAAGATTATGGAGCAGATCATTAAACAGAGAGTCTGTGAACATCTAGAAGGCAATGCCATAATCACTAAAAGTCAACACGGGTTTCAGAGAAAGAAGTCATGCCAGACAAATCTAATCTCTTCTTTTGATAAAATTACCAGCTTGTTAGATGAAGGGAATGCTCTGGATATAGTATATCTTGATTTCAGTAAGGCCTTTGGCAGGGTTCCCCATGACATTCTTGCAAACATGTTCCGTTTCAAACTTAGCTCGGTTGAAAGTTCCTTAGTCATCCATCCTGGTTTCTTGAGACACCTCCCGTTTTTCTTCCTCACTGGAACTGTTTGAAATTGTGCCTTCAGTATCTCCCTTTTGAGAAAGTCCCATCCGTCCTGAACTCCTTTATCTTTTAGTATTTCTGACCATGGAATCGCCCTCAATACTTCTCTAAGTTTACTGAAATCCGCTCTCCTAAAGTCTAGGATGCGTGTCTGACTCTGCCTGGCTTCTCCTTTCCACTGTATTACAAACTCCAGGAGAACATGGTCACTTCCACCTAATGATCCCTCCACTTGCACCCCATTAACCAAGTCATCCTTGTTGGTTAGGATCAGATCTAAAATAGCTGAGCCCCTTGTTGCCTCTTCCACCTTTTGGACCATGAAATTGTCTTCCAGGCAAGTGAGGAATTTGCTAGACCTTGAGGATTTTGCTGAGTTTGACTTCCAGCAAATATCAGGATAGTTGAAGTCACCCATCACTACTACATCTCTCTTTTCTGACTGTGTGGCCATCTGTTCTAGAAAGATATCATCCAATTCCTCAGTCTGACTTGGGGGTCTGTAGTAGACTCCCACCGTAACACCCTTGTTGTTTCCCTCCCCTTTGATTCTTATCCAGATGCTCTCCACCTGGCTTCCATGATTGATGTCCAGGATCTCTTCACTGGTGTAAATATCTCTGACATATAGTGCTATTCCTCCTCCTTTCCTGTTTGGCCTATTTCTCTTAATAAGGTTATACCCCTCTATTTCCACATTCCAATCATGAGACTCATCCCACCAGGTTTCAGTGATGCCTATTATATCATATTTGCTTTGTTGTACTAGGAGTTCGAGTTCATCTTGCTTATTTCCCATGCTCTGTGCATTAGTGTAGAGACATCGCAGACCATGGTTCCCTTTTACTTGCTGGCTGTGCAAGAACAGAGAGGCCAGCTTTCAAAAGCTGCATGGAACTCTTGTTCAGGAATAACAGATAAATCAGTTTTTAGATTTCTTGTTTTGGGACAGGCCCATGCAGTACAGCATGTGGAGATTCTTTATTTCTCACTACTAGCAACTTCTGGAAAGACTGAAGTTTTGTACTGGATATGATGGTAGCACGGGACAATGCATCATTTTCAGAAAGGTCACCAAGAAGGTTACATGGAGGGGGAGGATTGCTAGCAGGCCTGATGGGGATAAGCTGAGCTCATCTGCCAGGTGACAGCCTTCTCCTTTTTTACATTCACCCACTTCCCCTTTTTTTGTTCTGGTGTACATTTTGAACTTGGTTAATGGGGAGAGAAGCACTGGGATGGGACAGAGGCAGGTTTATTTGGATCACAGCTGGTGCTGGTTCCTGGCACCATAACTAAAAATGGGCTAGGAACCATGTCACTTGCCTAGTTCTGAAGTTCCTATCCTAGCCCAATGAATGCAGTTACAGTGTTCATTCCTTTGCCGCTGAAAGAAATCCCCCCTAATCCCACAGTTAATTCCTCCCTGATCTGATTAGATGCTGCCTGCATGTTTTGTATTGCTGCTGAGTACAGATTTACCTGGCAGGAGCCATTTGCTGTGCCTGCTTCCTCAAAGCAGCAAGCACAGAGCTGCAGGCATGTCCTAGAAGGCAGCCAGCCATGACTAGACTGTAGCCCTGTCCTGGCTGCATTTTTATACTCAGGCACCAGCCCTCATGCCCCAAGTAAATCTGTCACCCCTGCCATGGTTTTTATCTGATAGCTGTTATACTGACTGCATCTTTTCTTTTGATAGCCCCAAGAGGAAAGCGAGGATGGAAGACTTTCCATGGAATCCTGAAAGGAATGATCCTCTATCTGCAGAAGGTATAAAGCCCCACCCCTAGAAAGTGGAACTAAATCACCCTGACTCCATGGGGTCTGTAAAAACAAGAGCACCTGAAAATACACTTGTGCATGAATTGTTATGCTTCTGTTACAATTAAGAGATTGATCCTGAGTTATTCATACCATGTGTAGATTATTTCAAGCAAGTGGAACTTGAAGTTACTCATGATTAACTAAAGTCCCACTGATGTTAGTAGATCTACTCTTAGTATGGATCCAATTCATCATCTTTATGAAACTGAACACCTAAATAAGAAATCTGGCACATGAAACAGAAAAAAGAGTGAAGGGGCAAGGAACTGAAACAAGTGAGAGAGAAAAACCAAGGCATGGTGGTGTCCTTTTTCTCCTACTTCCTCCTTGCTTGTGTCGACGTTAGGCTGCTATTACCGTGTACATAACCATGCACTTAGGGATGGCTTCCCAAACCTGGCTCATAGCATGCATTTACATGCCCAATCTCTAGTTCTGAATTGAAAGTAAAATTGCACGTAACAAAAATGATATAGGAGATTATCACACATCAAAATAAAGTGACCTATCCCCAATGGGATACAGTCATGTTTCAGAATACAATCAGATATTATCACACTCAAAAATGCCACTGCTGCCACTGGGCAACTACAATCCACAGGCAACCCAGTTCCCAGCCAGCTAAGAGGGTCTGGGAGGCGGGCTGCCTGCGGGTTGTAGTTGCTTGGAGGCAGTGGCAGTGTTTTGAGTGCGATAATATCTGATTGCATTTCGGAACACAACTGTATCCCATCAGGGATAGGTCTCTTTATGTTGGTGAGCGATAATCTCAGACTAGTCGTCACTGTTACAGTAATCACTGTTAAAATAGGACCTTTACATTAAGTATTGGAAGAGGAAAATATTTAGCAGGATGAGTGTGAGGCCTAGAGTTGCAGCCCTCCACAGAATTTATAACTTACATTCTTTGCCTTCTGGAGTAAAGTATTTACTAATACTTTACTCGTGTAATAACTTCATAGATTTTGTGTAGTAGGAATATGAATATTTTAGACACCTGATTTTTAGTACTCTGGAACTGACAGCACTCACTTACAAGCGTCCCCCCTCTTGCATACTCAGCTCTAACTAGCCTTTGTCAAATGAAGGATGTTCAAGTTAACTAGACTAGTGGCTCTCAACCAGTGTTGTTGAAATTGAACTCACTAAGAGGTTTCTGGATGTTAATGTCCAATAACATGTGAAGTCCACTCCCACACTGACACCAGAGAACTCTTGCAGGAAGCATTGCCATTCTAGGACAGGATCAAATGTATAAGATTGTCCATAGAAGACTGGACTGTAGGATTTAAAACTCTTTGAGACATCTTCCAACTCTTCCTGTCTCTTTTAACCCAGAAAGTCACAGGTGAATTACCTTTGTCCTTACATACTGTACTTTACGGTGAGTCTGAAAATGTAATTGTAATTATTTCATTCATTTTGCACAAGAACGCACTTGCAGTTTCCCATGCTCTGCCATTTTCTCTTCTTTCCAATGCTCAGCACCTCTTTGTAAGAACTCTGTCTGAGCTGCTTGCCTTGTGAGACAGCTGCTCTCATCTCTCAGGGTTCTCAGACAGATTTCCCTGTATATTAGCTACTGAAACACTGATTTCATGCAATTGCAAAGTGCCAGATTTGCAGAGGCATAAAGAAAATATCTAATAGAAGCTAGCTGAGCAAAACACAGGAAGAAACATGAGGTGACAAAGCTTCTGAATGGCAGGTGGTGTGGTGAGAAAACATGAGTAACAGTCTGAATGAGGGTGGCCTAATAAACCAGCTGCTGAAGAAATCACATTTGCATCAAGATAGTTCTTTCACTGGAAGACTAATAATGCTGGAAGCTAACCAGGAACATAACTGCCCATCCTAGGACCAGTCCTGTGCAAGTAGTCAGTATCTGTCCGTGGCAAGAACTAGAAAAGAAGTTATTGTGCTTCCCCTCCCATGCTCTTTCAAACAGAAACCTTTCTAGCTTTGTGGTGATCTCTTTCTTAGGGACAGGAAGATGGAGAATCTATGATATACATGCTTCAGTGAAATCAGCTGTACAATTTCATGAATAAATTTGTATGATGATCCATGAATTTAAACATCGAAAGGGGCCAGGGAGATGCACGTTAGCAGTAGTGAATGAAATAAGCTATCTCTTCTTTGCAGAGCACCTCTAGTTTTTAAGTCATTTTGTAAAAGTGCCTGCCTATTTTTGGAGTTAGCTTCATTATTTGAATATGAAATTATAATCTAAAAAATGAAGCAAATATCTCTTCAGACCATACAACTCAAATAGAATCATAAAGACAGTGTTATCTCCTGCAGTTTAATGTTTACAAACCATCTTAGGGTCCTCATGTTTGTGATTTTTTAGTGCAGAAGGGCACACGACTAGTCTCCATGCTCAGATGCCATGTGTTGTGGCAATCTCAAAACTAGAGTTAAAATGTCATAAACTGGACCAATGGCATCACTCGAGTTGGTGTCACCCAGTGTGATAACTCATGGTGTCTCACACACACCCCTTTGACCTCCTCCCAACTCACACCATACAGAATCCTTAGTAATACGTTTTGCACTTACGTTCCTTACTAATTGTAATATATTACTGAATGTAATAGTAATAGTTTGATGTAAACAACTAGCAAAGTCAAATTTATACCTTTAAACTACAATATAATATGCACAGCCTAAATGTATTTATATATATACATATCCATAGTTTCAGGTGGTTAAAAATTTGGTAAAATGTGATGTTTTTAAAGAATTAAAAAAATGTTTAATTTAATTTAAAACCTGGGGCCTCTCCTTTCTCCTCTCACTGAAACTCACACCATCTTTTCAGCATTTTAAAGTGACACAGGCGACACAGAATACCACAGCCCGTTTCTGCCCAAAGGTAGATGTTTGAGGAACAGTGGTATCACACACACACCCAGGGTGTCACCTGGTGTGGGCTGACCCCCCCTCCACACACACACACACCACCCTAATGATGCCACTGAGCTGGATTTATATCAGAACTGCTGGGGTTTTACACTTACAGTTATGAATAACTGAATGTGGTCCCCCAAAAATACCTTCATAGTTTGGCAGCAGCCCAATCAAAGCATTTTTGAGGAAATGAAAGATGTATGCACAACTCTTTTGATCATAGTGTGCCTTGGGATAAGCAGTTGTGGCAAGACCCCAAGGGGTTTCTCCCGCAACCTGTTCTTCAGCATCCTG
Source organism: Sceloporus occidentalis (assembly GCA_023333645.1). NCBI lineage: Eukaryota > Metazoa > Chordata > Lepidosauria > Squamata > Phrynosomatidae > Sceloporus > Sceloporus occidentalis. Next base: position 123,506,618 of record JALMGF010000002.1, on the reverse strand, counting down.
AAACAAGAAACATTTTGATATCATTTCCCAGTTCTCTAGTGTCTCAGAAATGTTTTCATGCTGTTGCCAGGATGAAAAGATGGAGTTGGGGGGGCTCCCTTACTGTAGTTACAATGATGACATAGAATCTCGGCCTGGGATTCTTCAAGACACCAGTCTAAGGAGACCACGGGGAAGACAATCTTCACATGCACAACATCTGCTCATATTTCAGGAGGAGTATAAGCCTAGCAAAGCCCTGGCAGAGGAGGACCTGAAGAATGCCATTAGCATCCATCATTCCTTGGCCACCCAGGCATCAGACTACAACAAGAGACCCAACGTCTTCTACCTCAGGACAGCAGACTGGAGAGTCTTCCTCTTTCAGGCTCCGTAAGTAATAGGGCTTAATGCCTGTACAAAAAAAAAAAAAAACCCTAAACATTGAGAGGGGAAAGGAGAGGCAGAAGCTCTTGTTTCAGAGTTTTGCACCATCCTGTGCACCCAACACAGCAAAAATCATTCTGTATTTGTTCCGTTCCCACCATTCAGCTTGTCTTAACTCCAAATGCTCCTGCCTACTTTTAAAGAACTATTTGTCCCTTTTCTCTTCTCAAATATACTGGTGGTGAGAAGGTATGGCTTGCAAGCTCTGCCCTGCCCTGCCATACCACACCTCATTCTCTACCCAAAGATGCTATTCCCCAGAATGGCTTAGCAGGCATGATGGTTTCAAAACAACCCTTATCCAAGGAAGACCATTGTGCTCACATAAGGGGTGGTAGTGGTGCTGATGCTTTAGTTTGCCACCTCCTTTGTTATGTGTCAGACTGCTGGTTAGCTGGTTGAAGTTCCACTGGAAATGCAATTAACATATTGAAGATATTGATATGAGCTATAGAGGCCTTTCCCTTTGTACATTTATATAAAACATGACAGGAGTTGTTGCAACATTAAAAGGGACACTTCTTTACTTGGATAATGGCATTTTTTTACTTCTGCTTCTTCTTCCAGCAACACAGAACAAATGCATTCTTGGATCACACGTATCAATGTGGTAGCAGCCATGTTCTCTGCACCCCCATTTCCAGCTGCCATTGGGTCCCAAAAGAAATTCAGCCGCCCATTGTTGCCCAGCTCCACCACACGACTGTCTCAAGTAAGTGGAGCATCTACCCTGTGGTATGCTATAATATGCTACAATATGAGATTCTGAAAAAAATAGTGATACTTCTGATAGGTTTAAAGGGGAAAGGAAAAGAGTCTTGTGGTTTTTCAGGACTTACCAATGTATTTCTGCTTTCATGGATTATGGACAACTTCTTTACATGGAAGTGGTATATAGTCTACAAAAGTTTAAAGCAGAGATAAACTGTTTTGTCTGAAAGCAGACTCTTTTGTCTTTTTATAGTGGAGCAGACTAACATGACTGATAGGATGGCAATTGAAAATGAGTAAAGGAGGTTATAATACTTCCAAATTTGAAAGAACTCCCTTCATGTGAAGGGGAAGGATATCTATGGATTCCTTATCCACAAATTCAAGCATCCATGGCTTGAAAATATTGAAAAAATACATAAGTTCTGAAAAGCAAATTTTGATACTGCCATTATATATAAGGGACAACATTTTATTATCCATTGTATTAAATGGGACTTGGAACAGTCATGGATTTTGGTGTCCACCGGGGGTCCTGGAACCAAACCACAGTGGATACCAAGGGCCCACTGAACTGTCCTTTTAACTGTGCAGAAAACATTGGCTCAACACACTCTGTGATGGTCAACTGTTTATTGGGCTGGGGGGGGAGGTTAAAGCTCAACCCATTTTGGCTTCAATAAGAAATACCTTCCTCAGGATCCCTCAACAGAAATCAGTGGAGTTTAGAACACTGTGCAAAATTTTCAAAACTCCATTGATTTCTGTTGAAGACCCATGAGGAAGGCCTTTTCTTATTGAGGCCTAAAAACAGTTGACCATCACAGAGCACATGTAGCTTGTCTCCTTAATGTTTTCTGCTTTTAACATGCTTTTCAGTGCTCTCTTTACTTATATGTGCAGAAATTTATTCAAGAGTACCTAGAACGGAGAGAGTCAGCATGGTGTAGTGGTTAAGTATTGGACAATGATTCTGGAAACCAGGGTTTGAATCTCCACTTGGCCATGGAAAACCACTGGGTAACTTGGGGCAAGTCACAATCTTTCATCCTCAGAGGAAGGCAAAGGCAAACCGTCTCTGACCAAATCTTAGCAAGAAAATTCTGTGATAAGTTCACCTTAGGATCATCATGAATTGGAAATGACTTGAAGGCAAACAAGAGGCTACTGTTGTTGTTGTGTTTTTTTAAAAAATCAGTCACATTCAGCACAGTGAAAAAAGCAGGAGGTGAAGACCACGGGAACAGCTCTCAGTCTCTCTGAAAAGTGGAGGACTTATAGGACAGGATAACACAGCTTCGGATTATTTTGGATACAGACTTATAGGACAGGATAACGCACTCACAGCTTTGAATTGTTTTGGTACAACTTTGCCTTTTTCTTCCACAGGAGGAGCAAGTGAAAAGTCATGAGACCAAATTCAAAGCCATGGCAGCTGAACTGCTAGAGCACCGCTCTTCCCTGCCTGAGAAGAAGGTGAAGGGCAAGGAGTATGAAGAACTGAAACAGAAGGAGGAGTATCTGATATTTGAGGTCAGTATGGTGGGGGTGGGGAAATAGACCTATTTCCATGTACAAATTACCAAGCCATGGTAGAGATCCCAGCTAGAAAGTTTGCAGAAACAAGGGAAATGAACCACAATTTGTATATTCACTGGAGTGGGGAGTGTGGAGCCTATCAAACATATTTTTGTGCTAGGGGACAGCACTCTCCCTTTTTTCTAAAAATGTCCCCTATGAGACATGAGGCCATTTTGCCATGCTTTGAGAGGGGGCTAAAGGTATTTTAGGCATGGGGAGGTGTTTTTTCAACCCAGAAGTAAATTGGGAGATAGATTAGGGACAAAAATTGCAGCCCAGGTAGCAGAGGAGGCCTTTTACTGAGGAAAGGTGGATACAATAGAAGTGTGTGAGCATCCAAGATCATCCCCACCCAACTACAAGTAGATATGCTTTCAAAGCTTTGTTTATTTGTTTTTCCTGCAATAAGCCACCATGGGTAGTTTTGCTATGATAAATTCTCTGTACTCCCTGTTTGCAGACTGTTGCATGTCACTTGCCCTCTAGCCTGCACTTTGTTCAAGGCTTCAGCAGGATAGAGATCACTGGTTCAGTGAGCTTTAAATTAAAAGGGCTGAAGGGAAAAGGATCCTCCTAATCACCTCTTTTTTATTTTCTGCAGAAATCACGCTATGGTGTCTATGCTACATTAATGCGTGCCAAGGCGAAGACTGGTTCTGAGGACCTGGCAGCGTTGGAGGCTGCCCTGTTTGATACCACAGGCAGTGCCGAGGACAACCTCAAGAAATCCCGGTCCAACCATTCTCTGGACCAGGAGCCAGTGGGCACAGGGTCCCAGACCAAGCGCAGTAGTCGTCAAGCTGCCAGCAGTCTGCAAAAATCCTAGAAGAGCCTGGTGCCTGCCAGGGGAGTGCCATACTCATCCTATAAACCTGCATGACTTCATCCTCTGTGGACCCCGTAGGAGGCCAGAGGGCATCTTGCTGTGGACCAGATCCTGTGTCAGCTTCACCAGCCAGGAAGAGGAGCAGTGTCCTATCTTGACCGCAGTCCCTGTGTGTGCAGCTTTCCTAGTCTCATAAGACTCTGGTTCCTGCATGCGTGAAGCAACCAAAAACCCCATGGGTAACAGAGTAACAGGGCTGCTTTCTAGATCACACAGGCGTACCATAGCAGAAAGGACCTTTTACCATTTCTATTAAAGGGGGGGGGGCTGGCTGCTCCACCCTGTACCCCCTTCCTTGTCAGTTTCTTACAGGTCTTGTGATACAGCATTTTAAATTTTTTAGTACCTGATAAAAATTGTATCACATTGGGATAGAGATAATTCTGCTGCTACAAAAAACACAGACACTTGCTCCATTTAGTCAACTGTTTTGCCTAGTTTGGGGGAGAGGGTCCCATCCCTCCTGCAGACATAATGCTTGCACTGGCTGCCTACAGGAGAACTAGCAACTCCTGCATGGATGCCCACTTCCTTCACCACCAGCAACAGTCCTGGACTGGCTCAATTATATTTCCACCAGCATGTGCGGGACCTTGCTTCACCCTGATACTCATTCAGCACTTACAGAACAGGCCAGGGTTTTCAATGTGGCCAGCATTAACAGGGTAAAAACCAGGGACAGTGGATGCCTCCCAGGTGGCAGCCTGCCAAAGCCATAGTAGGGTGGCCCATGAGCACACCTCTCCCTTGAATCCCTCCCCCCACTTCCCCACATAGACCACTGTGGATGGTGGGCCTTGCTGGCCTCATAGACCCTGGCCTTCATGTGAATCTTAGAAATTGCAGGGACTAGAACAGAGGAGCCAAGCTATATTGGCCTCTGAAGACCTAGCTAGAGAGAAAGTAGACATTTTCCAGCCCAGGAGTGACAGGTGGGGATGGATTCTGAAACTGCCAGGAGCACTTCCACACTCCCCAAACCCTTGCCTGCAAAAGAAAGAAGGAAAGCTAGTGCCCTTTCAGCCCCTGTAAATAGCCTGCTTCCTTAACTTTGAATTTCAAAGGGCTTTAAGGTTACAGCTACAATACTTGACAACAACTGCATGTATGCAGTGGAAAAAGAAAGCCCCAGCTGATTGCATAGAGGGATCCAGGCAAGCAGACAGATACTGCACACATGGAAGACCCAAAGTTTACTTCTATGGTTGGTGTATTCCAGGGTAGTGGGTGGGAGGAGAGTGCCCACTCCCAAGTTGAAGGGGCTGGTTGTTTCCAGCACTAACTCTCTGAATGTGTCAATTTTTTTTATTCTACTCAAGTTGACTGTAAAAACAAACAAACCCTAAAGAGCTCTGTACAGTTTCTTCCTTCATTTACTGCAGTAAAATCTATACAAGCACCTAGCGTAACTGGCTCTCTCTGAAATCCTTCCTGCACAGCAAAAAGGCTAAGCATGACTTCCACAGACTACACCAACCAACATGCCACCTCAGACCTGTCTTAGAGTCACACACACACACACAATCATTCCATGCATGCTCAACCAGAGAAGGATAGAAAGAGTGAAGGAAAAAAGCATACAAAGGAAATAGTGTTAGAGAGGAGAAAAGTGTATGCCATCACTAGGGTGTTTGCAGATGTCTCCTTCCACATACAAGAATGAACTTTCATGGTAAGTACTCAACATGCCATTCTCTGTATACATTGAATGAGACCTCCAGAATTGGGATTTTAACAGAAAAAAAGAAGACAGAAGAAAGAGCTAAAGAATGACTGGATAATGTTGGGTTTGAGATCCATGTTGAGTCCAGAATGCAAAAACACCAGTACATCTATTAGGGCCAAATGGGAATGGTTAGTGCCATTTCCTCCAGTACCAATAAAAGAAGGTCTTCCACCTGGTCTCAGTGTTATTCAACATCTTTATCAATGACCTGGATGACAGAATTGGGAGCATACCTATCAAATTTGCAGATGACACCAAATTAGGAGGAATAGCTAATACTCCAGAGGACAGGATCAAAATTCAAAATGACCTGAATAGACTAGAAAACTGGGCCAAAGCTAACAAAATGAAATTCAACACGGAGAAATGTAAGGTACTGCACTTAGGACAGAAAAATAAAATGCACAGATATAGGATGGGGGACACATGGCTGAATGAAACTACATGTGAAAGGGATCTGGGAGTCCAAGTAGACCACAAGTTGAACATGAGTCAACAGTGTGATGCAGCAGCTAAAAAGGCCAATGCAATTTTGGGCTGCATCAGTAAAAGTATAGTCTAGATCAAGAGAAGTAATAGTGCCACTGTATTCTGATTTGGTCAGACCCCACCTGGAATATTGTGTCCAGTTCTGGGTACCACAATTCAAAAAGGACATTGAGAAACTGGAGCATGTCCAAAGGAGGGCAACTAAAATAGTGAAGGGTCTGGAAATCATGCCTTATGAGGAACGACTTAGGGAGCTGGGTCTGTTTAGCTGGAGAAAAGAAGATTAAGAGGTGATATGATAGCCCTGTTTAAATATTTGAAAGGGTGTCACATTGAGGAGGGAACAACCTTGTTTTCTGCTGCTCCAGAGAACAGGACCAGGAACAATGGATCCATGCTGCAGGAAAAGAGATTCCACCTCAACATTAGCAGGAACCTCCTGACAGTAAGGGCTGTTCAGTGGAACACACTCCTTCCTTGGAATGTAGTGGAGTCTCCTTCTTTGGAGGTCTAAGCAGAGGCTGAATGGCCAGTTGTTGGAGATGCTTTGATTTGGATTTCCTGCATGGAAGGGGGATGGACTGGATGGCCCTTGTGATCTCTTCCAACTCTACAATTCTATGATTCTGTGATTCATGGACCATCACTGTAGATGCTAGATAAGAGATCAGCAAGGTGGAGGTTACCATCCAGTGGTGTTCCACCTTCTGGAGCAATTTATGTTCAGTGTCTAGGCAGCTACTGCCAAACCCAGACCTATCTCTGTATGTCCAAAGCACTACCAATGTCCATTGTTTAGTGTGCCAATTTAATTCAATGGACAGACAGTCCGGCCGCAGATACTTATGGCATGGAAACTTCCTATTCAGACTAGCATTCCCCACTGTGGGTGGGCCTGCCTTTCAAAATTCTCCAGAATCAGGCTGGGAATCATAGGGTCTGCTGGGCTGCTATACCCAGCATTCCTCACCACTGACTATGCTGGCTAGGGGCAGGAAAGTTGTGTGATTCTTACCCAGGTCTAGAAAGTACATGTATTACAGAACATGGCAATAGATTTACTTACTTGGAACAGGCATATGGAAAATATCTCTCAAGCCCCGGAACAGCTTCACTGGTTCTTAATCTGTTTCCAGATCCAACACGCTGATTTTAAATTTTAAGCCATAAACAGCTTGTCTCAAATGCCATCTCTCCACACAAACCCACCTTCATATTATGCTCTTCACACAGCTGCTCCCATCAGATATCTCTGCAGGTGCTTGTGCTGTCTGATCTCTGGCTGTGGGATTTTTTTTTCTGTTCTCAACCTTTACTACTGCCCTTTATCTTGGATCTTTAACACTGAAGAACTGGCTTTGGAGCTGAGCATATTGGAATTTACTATTTAGTCCTGTTTGTACATTGCTTCCCACTCATTCAGTGCATTTTACACTATATATGATTCCATTTATACTAGATTTTGTGACAGTTTCAGATTTTATATATGTTTAACTGAGGATACAGACATATCAACCAGTTAATAATTTTTTACCTGAATTTTTTTTTCTGTCACAGGACAAACAAGTGGGTTTTGTAGCATTCTGTGCTAACAGAGAAGCTTTGGCATGGTCTTATCTCTGCCTAAAGCTTGTTCCACACTTCAATACCCTTGACTAGGGGGTTGTTCCCACTACGATTTACAGCAAATCGCTGATCGGGGTATATGACCCTAGTTCCCACTTGAAACTGATTCTGATCCTTATGCGATCGATTTCAGTGGGATAAAGCGGGGCAAACACAAAAAAAGGGGTTTCCTGATAGTACGTTTTTTGTGGTTCTTTTCTGAAGAATCGATTCTGAAGCATGTTGAATAAGTGGGAACACCAGCTCAGAACTGATTCTTTCTGAGGGGAGGGACAAATGGCAGAGGCATGTGTACCATCCCTTCCTAGAGATGTCACAAACACACCCAGTGCTGCCTTTTGGGGTTCTTATTTATATGTATATATAAAGATTAATCAAAAAAATCGATAGACTGGTAAAGCAACTACTTGCTAAACCATTCTATTGATTTATTGATTAATTTTTTTTAAGTGTCCCATGTCCTTCTCTCTGTCCTCCCTGGCCTTCCCTGTGTCCTCTCCGACCTTGGCTCTGCCTCCCGGCCCTCTTTCAGTTCTCCCCAGCCGTATTTGTTTAAAACCTGCTAGGCATGGATCTGGCCAGAAAGTCTGTAAATACTGAATAGATGTGAATGAAGTATTTTGTGTTCAAATCTGATGTATTATGTTATCAAGTATCCTTTTATATAAATTTTGGGTGCCATGTGATCTGAACTTATGACCCCTGACTAACCCCATCGCTAGCCACCATTACCCCAAGAGCGAGCTGACCACGTAGCCAGCTACTCCTTGCTAGACCTGGTCACAGAAAAAAGGTAGCTTCTAAACCTTTCAGCAAGCAGTTTTGGGAGTTGCCATACTAGTTTCGCAAGCTGCCCAAAGCAGGAAGACAATAGCAGTAGCTTCCTCCTTTTGAGAGCCAGTGATTGACTTAATGGCTCAACCATCAAGATATTTGTCCCCTCCTGAAAAGTGCCAGACCTCTTCTTTGTGTATCCATTGTTTAAGTTTCAGCTTAGACAAAGATAAAGTCATCAAGCCTTTGTTCGCCAAGTTGCCATAGCCTGAGGTTATGTTTAGGGGTATAAAAGGACCCCATTTCCAGCCCTCCAGCGGGCTTGTCGAGCTTCCAGTTCCGAGCCTGAGTTCCTAGAGCATCTTGCTCTGCTGAAATCACTTGAGCAAAGCCAAGCTCACTGTCACCGTGCCTCCAGTTAGCTTTGCTCCAGTCAGCTCCAAAGCCACCGCGGCCGCTCTTTCCTTTCCCCCTCCCGCGGCCATGATCCACTACCCATCCTACATCTCATCCAGTTCCTTGGAGAAGACTTCTGAGGTAATATTCCCAACGGTGCCTCTCTCTTCCTTCCTTTACTCCCCAAACTCACACCTCCCTTGCTATAGCATTGAATGTGTGTGTGTGTGATCCCTTTTGTTGTGTGGTGTTAATAAATGTTCATTCTTTAATTGCACCTCATTGGTATCAAAGTGTTTGTCTCTTGGGGGTGGACTAGGTGACCTCTAGTATACACTAAGGGACAAGATCCCGTGCGTGCGTTGTTAGGACACGCCTCTCATAATATTTGAGCTAATTAAAATTCCCCTAATTCGATCCTTCCTAACATTTAGAAATTAATTTGGATTTCCTTACCTATTTTTTCCATTATAAATATTTATATACTGCTGTCCAGATATTAGGAGAAAACATTTTTGTAAAGAAGTCACTATATATCAAATCATTCAATTATCCATTTGTTATATTCACAGGTAAGGGCTTAGAAAATAAACACAATGACCTTTCAAAAACCTTTATCTGTTTCTTCTAACCAGAAAGGTGTGTCTCCTCAACAAGATATAATAATATAATATAGGTTTGGATTTCTAGGGCTCACTGTTGTTTGTCTGATATTCTTACCCCATAAGTAATAATGTACAGTGGGCCCTTAGTATCCACAGGGGAATCCGTTCCAGATACAAAAATGCACAGATGTTCAAATCTCATTTTTCCTAATGGTGGCAGATCCTAACAGCTGTGCTGCCTCACTCCCGCCTCCTTCCTTCCTTCCTTCCTTCCTTCCTTCCTTCCTTCCTTCCTTTCCGTCCTCTCTTCCCCTCCCTCCCTCTCTGAGGCTTCTGCCCCAGCTTGGCTCTGGAAGCTGACGCTGCAGCCCCATCAGCTGGAGGGAGCTGGAACCAGGGCTTGGGTCTCAGAGCCTCCCCTCACCCGCAGGCCCAGCATCCAGAACTGAGCCTCCGGAGGTTCTATCCCAGCTCCTCATTCAACCACCTGTGTGCAAATATGTGCGAAATGTACATATGTTGGCATAATGGTGCCAAAATACTTAAACTCCCAAATATTCAGTACATATGTAATTCCGCTTTTACTTATATCTTGCAAAGAATACAGCATTGAGCAAACGTATGTTCATGCAACCGAGCTTTCTCTTTTTCTTTTCCAAATAGGGTCGCCATTGTCCAAAGCAGATTTTGTGGGTGCATAGAGGAATTTTCTCTTCTGGTTGGTCTGGTAGATGCTATTCATGGTAAAAGCTTAGTAGATTTCAATCACTATTAATGAGCTGTTTTGCTGCTGTTCAGATTTTCAATGACACATTCCTGCAGTTGGTTTTCATTATTCACAACTTCTGTAATTTCAGTTTTGTCAGTTTCTTCTGCCTTTAATACACCTGGGTCCCTATAATAATAATGAAATTATTTTATATAGAAGAATCTTTACTGAGGAAGACAATGTTAAACAGTGGCTGGAAACAAATTTGGCTAGAAACATAACCTGCATGAGAGTTTCTGTTACACCTAAAAGGCACCTTGTAGGTAAAAAGAAAACTATGGGTCAAAACACAGCCCTGAAGATGGATCGGGGCTGTGGCAAGTACAAGCCGTGGCACCGATCCATCTTGAAGCCGGTGGAAAAAGAAGGGGCAAAGAGACACTTCTTTTTGGTCTGCAAAAAGCTGGCCACACTGCAGCCCTCAAAGCTACTTATATCTGGGTAGCTGCACAGCTTCTGGGTAACTTCAGAGGTGGGGCCTATGAATGCCTCACTCTGAAGATGCCCAGAAGCAGGTTTTAAATTGCTGTCAGTTTTGGCTCTAAGACTACCTTGTTTTTTCAGAAAGTGTACTGGATTAAATATACAACATTATGTCATATTTATATAGCTTACCTATATGTCACAGTCTACATTTAATGTATCAAGCCTTCATAGAAATGTATGTTTTGTTTCCTGCTCTTTCAGAACTTCAGAACAGTTTTTTTAGCCTAAGAAGATTAGGCAGAGAAAGTGGTTCAAAGTCTATGGCACAATGATGATCTCCATCCTTTGCAGATTCAGACCAATTATATAGTATTTCTACTTGCTGGAGGGATTGACAGTAGAAAGCTTGTGGTCTCAACACAATATACAGCCACAGGTCATATAGAAAGCAAAAATTCTGGCCCCAAAATCTACTCTCAAATTATACACAAGGTCGACCTATACACAAGTACATGTGGTAGGTATTTTTAGAACTTTTAGGAGTATTTAGGTATTTTAGGAGCCCTGGTGGTGCAGTGGTTACATGCCTGTACTGCAGCCACTCACTCAAAACTATAACGCTGATAGTTCAAGTCCAGCAAAAGTGCTCTAGTTCGACTCAGGCTTGCATTCTTCCAAGGAGGTGGCTAAAATGAGTACCCAGATTGTTGGAGGAAAATTAGCTTACACTTCTAAACCACTTAGACACTGCTTAGGCAGTATGAAGCGATATATAAATGAAGCTTGTTTGTTTTGTAGTTCTAATTTACTTTACAATTTAATGTTCCAGATTTAAATGCAGTTATTCAACTTAAATATCCTGATTCTGGCATAGCTCTGCCAGCAAAAAAATTAAATAAAAATGCATTTGACTGGATTTATCTACAACTGTATGTCTTAGCCTATGTTGTCATATCAGATGCCATAAACTGAAAGGTGTTTCATAGCCATTTGATGGCAGGAGAAGTGCCAAAAAACTGTGACTTACTGCTGCTGCTTCACAAATAGTGAAGGATGATCGTGACAATGGAGTAGAAGCAGTATTATACAAATGATCACATTAGCGAGAGCTACACAGAATAGGATGATGTAGTTTCGCAGGTCCTCGAGGTGTGCAGCCTTTTCTCCTTTCTTTTCCTGAATTGCTAAATGGATATGACACAGAGGTCTGTCATACTATTCACAATATAACAATGTCTCATACTAAATACTGCTGCAATTCATGGCAATGATGTTGTGGTGATCTTGTTGCTGCAGCCAAACATTTAATATCACAACACAATGACACACACGCACTGTGCATTTTGCACAGTTTTACAGTCTGTACAACTGTTTTGATATAGCCAAATCTTTTATCTTAACCAGGTGCAATATATATACCCAAATTCTGTATAAGTTACTAAAAGCCTCATCACAAAGAATAGGGTCTTAAATGTTAGCACTGTGTTGGGCAAACTTCTAAACTCAAAGTGGACTGGCTCAACATGATATTCACTTCAAAATCGGCAAACAGATTGAGACCTCTTGTTCATTTTTAATTAATGTAAATAGACACTATCTTAAGGAAGAGCCCATGTGGGTGGATGATAGTGATCACTTGTACTCTCCAACCTTGTCTTGAAATCTGCAAGGAGAGGAGAGCACTTCTGAAGGTATTTCAGAACGTTTAAATACAATCAGTGCTGATATAGCCAATATACATACACAGATTCTGTTTACGTTACTTAGAGCTGCATTGCAAAGAATAGGGTCTTAAATGTTAGCACTGAGTTGGCAAATCCCTAAACTCAAAGTGGACTGGCTCAACTTGATATTGACTTCAAAAGTAAAGACAGTGATCACTTGTAATGTCCAACCTTGTCTTGAAATCTGCCAACGTGAATTAAGAGCTATCGGAAAAGAGTACCTTAAGTTTGATGCTGCACTAAATACAATCAGTGCTTTCCTAAACAAGGCAAACTGTCCAGAACAGCCTTTCAAATGTTCCTCCCCTCCCTCCCAGCAAATTAACTTTTCATGCTGGTGGGAGATGGTTCAGCAGTACATGGACAAAACTGTTGTTAGCAACCCCTCAAATCATGTGCTGGCATCATATTCTCTTGCCTTCCTGCTGCTGCCATAGGCAGCTTCTTTCATTGCATCAGTTTTACTACAGCAATGTCACTAGGTGATACAAGTACACCACTGGGGTTTGTTTCCAGGACCCTCCGTGGATAACAAAATTAAATACAATGGCATAGCAAAATGGTGTCCCTTATATAAATGGAAAATCAAGGTTATCTTTTTGGAATTTGTTTTATTTTACTTTATTTTATTTTTGGAATATTTTCAAGAAAGAAAGTAAGTTTAATAATAATAATAATAATAATAATAATAATAATATGAGATGCTAGAATTTGTAAACAAATTTTTAAATCAAACAGCAAGTTTTAAATATGCATCTTTGATTTTTACTTAATCTGAATTTGAATGGGTGCTTGTTTATTACTATGGAGTTTATCACATGGGAGGGAAGTGCCCAAATCCTGTAAATACACAGGGATTAAATCCGGGAATATCCCACAAAAGCGGGATTGTTTTTAGACAACATTCCCTGATGTCACCATTATCCCGCAAATAACCCGTGCATTAAAGTTTGCGATTTGGCTGCTTTCCCCCGCTTTTTGTTTTTGGGTTATTTGAGGGATAATGGCGAGATTGGAGGATGTTGTCTGAAAACCATCCCGCTTTTGCAGGCTATTGCTGGGAATTAAACCCCGTTTATCCACTGGGTTTGGGCACTTTGCCTCCTGTGTGATGAACTCCTATTTCACTGATATTTATATTTATATTCCATCTTTTTGCTATTGAGCTCAAGGCTCATTGTGCACCTGGTTCTCATCCTTCACATCTTCACCTAACAACTCTATCATATGGATCAAGCTGAGAGAAAGACTAACTGGACCAAGATTGCCTGTGCTTTATGGTGACTTGAAGATGGTTCTCCCAAGGGATAGTCCAATATTGCACTCATATTTTTGATTTTACACCACATACATGCATTTTAAAATCAAATTTATGACATATTCCAGGGTTAGTATGTAGAGAGGTCTTGTAGCACCACTCAGACTAACTGAAAGAAAGACACTGGCGGCATGAACTTTCAGAGACTTCAATCTACTTCCTCAGATGCATTTGGTAGAGTGGAAAGCAGGCACAGCTTCCACTCCAACAAATTCATTTGAGGAAGTAGACTGAAGTCTACAAAAGCTCATGCTGCCAATTTCTTTCAGTTATTCTCAAAAGTGTTACAAGATCTTTCTGCGTACTAATTCTACAGACTAACATGGCTATATCTTTGAAATATTCCAGAGTTCTTTTTTTTTAGTTCACATCCACCCACTTTAATGAATCAAGTTTGCAATCATCTATCTTTTTCATTGCAATTTTACAACATAACTGAAATCCAACTGACTTCCATATATTCACACAAACACATCTCAGTAAAGTAAATATTTTACTGCAGCTGATAACACCTAAAACATTCTTGTCTACACAGAATGGGATTTTAATGGTTCAGGATGTTTGGAAAGATGTTTCTTTGTGATAAAAAATGTCCTATAAAATAGAGAAGTACATCTTCCTCAGAGAGTGATGGCGTCTCCTTCTTTGGAGCTCTTTAAGCAGAGGCTGGATGGCCATTTGTTGGGGGTGCTTTGATTGGGAGTTCCTGCATGGCCGGGGATTGGACTGGATGGCCCTTGTGGTCTCTTCCAACTCTATGATTCTGTATAGCAAATTCCTCAACTTCTACATAAAACCATTAAAGGGGCCGTGAAATCACAGCAGTTAAAGCGGTCTCTGGGAGTTTCCGGGCTGGAAGCAGAAAGCGTTGGCATTAATAGAACTGTCTATTATCCCCTCTGTTGTAAACCGCTCAGATTCCCAGTGATTGGGCGGTATATAAATAAATCCTATTATTATTATTATTATTATTATTATTATTAATAGTGAACTTGGAACAAAGCTGGCTCTTCGGCTTAGTGATGGAGATGAGCACCAGCCCCTATGGTTGAACACAACTTGACAACCTTGTCAACACAAAATTTCAACATCTCATTGCCAAGACAGCTCTGTATGTGACTTGAGTGTCAACATTAACACACTCTTGCATGTATGATGCCATAAAACAATAAAACAGTTTGGAACAATGAACTTCAAAAGGAATTTCCACATCACTTGACTTCATTTGCAATTCAGCCATCTGAAAATTCTCACACCTGTGTGATCATGATTTTCTAGCACAGGAAGAAAGAAAAACCACTGACTGAGAAGCCATTTTCATTCAATGAGTTATTTTCAAACCTGGAGTTTTTTTGCTCCTGCACGGTGGGCTTTTGTGAGTAGTGTTGCCAACAAGCCTCGAAGATAATTCCCCAAACGTTTGGCCAAAACTCACCAAATCCCCCCATATCTCATCAAATTCTCAACTCTCAAAATTACCATTAAAACCAATCACCAAAATCACACCAAAGGCTCTGAAAAGTACCCATTTGGGTGTGAAAGTCACCAGATTGGCAACACTACGTGTTTTTAACTGATTTCAGAGGCATGTGCCTAATGGCGCACACATTTTCACAGTCAAATAAGACTCACAACACAAAGCAGAAAGTGATCTGGGAGCTGTGTTTGGGAGTTCTCCATTACTTTTTAACTTTAAAGGAGTTTTCTTTTAAAAAGCTAAGTGGGGGGTTTTGCTCAGACCAAGGTGAGCCAAAGACCTGCTTGAGGAAGGAGCTAGCAATCCGTAACTCTCTATATAGCTATAGCTCCAATCTCTTTAGTTTTAGTTCCATGGAGCCTGCCCTGCCGGAAGGTTCTGTGCCACAAGGAACTAAAAATCCCTAGGGTCCCAGAACATGGAGCCTACCTGGTTTTGTCCAAGTCAAGCTAATCGTGATGTTAATAACAGGGGAGGAGAAGAAAAGAGGGACAAATGAGAGGGAGAGGAAGAGGAGGAGGAGGAGGAGGAAGAGGAAGAAGAGGCGGGAGGTGAACGTGGCCATGTCTCCTGTCAATAGTCACATTCCTTGCTCTGCAAAGCTCTAGCCTCTTTGGCCAGCTGGCCCTAGCCTTCTGGTCTCTGAGTGGTTATTCTCTGGTTGGTTGCCAGGATGGCTGAAAGCTTTGTGAGGTTATTCTGAGGTATGTCTATGTCATCCCTGGGCAGAGAAAGTGTGGAGGAAAGGGAACAGAGGCTTCTGCTGCTGTTTGGGAGCAGGTGACAAAACACCAAAGGAAGACAGACAAGGCATCGGAAAATGGAGGACAGTCCAGAAGAACTGAAGACTTGTGTCCCAAACTCACTGCAAAAATAAACCAGTTTCACTTAGGGAATTCTGGGAACTGCAATTTTGTGAGACATTTTGCCAACTCTGTCAGAGAGCTCTGGTGCCACAATAAACTAGACTTTCCAGGATCCCCGAGCACTGAGCCAGGGCAGTTAAGGCGGTCTCAAACTGGATTATTCCTGTAGTGTGTTTGGGGCCATAGGATCCTAGATTTGGAAGGGACCACAAGGGACATCCAGTCCAAGCCCATTCTGTCATGCAGGAAGACACACTCAAAGCACACCTGACAGATGGCCATCCAGCCTCTGTTTAGAAACCTCCAAAGAAGGAGACCCCCCCACACACACACATTCCGAAATGAAAGCTGAAAAAACACTACTGTGAATGTAAATCCATGCTTCTTAGTCATGCTCAACATGGAGGACATTTTGACATTTCTTCTGGACAAAATGTAGCATGTCCGGAAAAAGAAGGATCTCTGGTCACCTTGAGTCACACACACAGCTGTCTCTAAAATGAAAGTTGACAGACTTAAAACGAAACAGAAGCCACAGCTTCTAGCCTGGATGCCTTTGAATCCCAGATCAGAATTAATTTGAATCTTCTAGACAAAAGCCTCTATCTGCCTCCCCTACCCTTTCTTCCCAGCATGAAAGCCCTAAAGCAGAAACAGGGAAACTATAGCCTTCCCAATCCTGTTGACATATTCAGGGGTAGCCATGTTGGCCATATTTATTGTTAACTGCCTTCAAATTGGTCCCAACTCATAGCAACCCTATGGATGAGATATCTCCAAGACCCTCTATCCTCCTCCACTTTGCTCAGGTCCAGCAAATTCAGATCCATGACCACCCTTATTGAGTCTTACCATCTGGTCTGTGGTCTTCCTCTCTTTCTATTGCCTTCTACCTTTCCTAACATTAATGTCTTCTCATGATGTGACCAAAGTCATGCCTTCTGATGATGTGGCCAAAGTATGACAACCTCAATTTAGTCATCTTGGCATCCAGGGAGAGTTCAGGCTTGATCTGCTCCCATTTGTCTTCTTGGGCGTCCATGGTATCCTCAGCTTCTTCAGCTCCAAATCTCATCTCTTACCTGCTTTCTCTCACATCCCTATATGATGATGTGTGAATACTATGGCTTGGATGATTTTGACTTAGCACTCAGTTGTATGTCTTTACTCTTACAAACAAAATCCATCAGTGATCCTTGATTGGCCAACCAAAATGAACAATATACTTGTTGCAAGCTTTCCAAGTTCCATGGGCTTCTTCATCAGGCAAGATGTTACAAACCACACAGGAGGAAAAAACAAAACAAAGCAACTGGAGACGTTAGTCAGATGCCTGCATGGCAAAAGGTTTAATCAAAGAAGTGTTACTTGAAGTGTATGTCACACAGGCCATTAGCTAATAGTAAGCAACTATCTTTTACAGCCTTTTAAATATTAAAATTCTTCATTACTGCAAGTACTTTAATTCTTAGTAATTATTAGACCAGAGCCTAATTTGTTTAATTTCTGGGTCTAAAGGAATCTCCAAATTGTTAAGTAAGTGTTGAGTGATGCAAGGAGAGGAAGGCTTTGAATGTTGAATATGCAAACTGAGCTGAAAAATGTGAGCATCATGATCCTCCCCTTTCGAAATAAGCATATTGTCAGTGGATTCTTAGAATCATAGAGCTGCAAGAGACCACAAGAGCCATCCAGTCCAACCCCATGCCTTGCAGGAACTCACAATCAAAGCATCCCCGACAGATGGCCATCCAGTCTCTGCTTAAAAACCTCCAAGGAAGGAGACTCCAATACACTCTGAGGGAGTTTGTTCCACTATCTAACAGCCCTTACTGTCAGGATCTGAAGAATTGGACTCGAGAGGGATGTTGAAATCTCCCAGAACAAGAAGCCTGGGAGTTTCCAACACCAGCTCCGAGACCAGTTGTGTCACCTCGGCTAGGGAGTCTGTTAAGCCACGGAGTGGTCGGTATACCAACAGAATCCCCAGATCGTCCCTCGTCTTCAGGCAAAGGTACATAGCCTCGATGCAGCTTAATTGTCGGAGAGGTATCCTGGTCAGGGTAAGGTTGTTCTTATGGATTATGGCCACACCGCCCCTTGTCCACTTCCCCTTACCTGCTCCTTAACGGCATACCCAGCTGGGAGAGCTTGAGCCCATGTCACACTGCTATCGTCCCCCAGCCAGGTTTCTATGATACAGACCAGTTCAGCAGGTTCATCAGTAAGTAGATTGTATAGAATGTGGGTTTTGTTCTTGACTGACCTGGCATTACAAAGGAACAGTGAAAGGTTCAGTGGATGGACTGGTACATTCTCCAGAACCTTTGGGTTAACAGGGTGAATGGAAGGAGAGATAGGTTTTAAGCATCGATCTCTTCTTCCTTTATAACAATATTTTGTTATACTGCCATACCTCCCATATCCCTGCACAACTCTAATAGCCACTCCACATTCATTGTTCAAAATCTCCACCCTTGCACCCTTGTTACTTCCCCATTCCCGACTCCCTCCATACGTCCCCAAGAGATTGAGATGATGACAAACAATAGTTTGAGACGTGGTCTCAGTGCTAAATTAAGCAAGTTGCTCTTATTTCTCACCTCCAAGTCAGTAGATGGTGTCTATTTAACAATAGAGCAATTAGGGGAAGAAAACATGACAGGTTCCTCAAGTAGGGACAAGAGGAGTTATGAAGTCCTGGGTTTCCTTAGGCGGGGGAAGAAATGTTACAAATAAATGTTCCCATTCGGCACAATGAATGCTGATGGAATATGCGGGATGCAGGATTTTATAAGCGCCTCTGCCGCAGGCCTCTCTCCCACATTGACGGGAGGAGACTCAGGTGCTCAGACGATGATGAGGCCCTTAAAGGGGTGCTGGTGAATTCAGGCACCTCGCCCTCTAACCACTGGTGGCCCTCTGGTCAGGAGTCCTTGGCCCCAGCTTGGTTGCTTCTGAGCTACTGCTGGCCTTGAGGAGCTGATGGTAAATGGTGGAGTTTTTAAAGTCTCACCTGGCCCCCTGGTCAGTTGTACTGCCTTGGCAACCAGGCAGGTGGAGAAAGGGAAGCAAGGAGTCCTCCTCGGCCCTGGTTTGGTTGTTTCTGAGCTATTGCTGGCCTTGAGGAGCTGATGGTAAAATCACACCAGAGATCACACATGGGAGGAAATGGAAATAGCAGTTGGCTGCTTCCTGAGCAAATGATTCTCAGTAAGTGGGATTTGGGGAAGGGTGACACCATAACTATGGTGCTTACTCATACACAAATCCCATACAGGATTCCAGCCTGAAAGTCTTTATTTGAGATAAGCTTGGCATGAACTGCAAACCATTTCATCAGATACATGGAGTGCTTCCTCAACTGGTAAATATTCACACACTAATAATAATAATAATAATAATAATAATAATAATAATAAATTTATTTGTATCCTGCCTCTCTACAAAATGCAATCAGGACGGTTTACAAGATTAAAATATACAGTTCGAACCCTCCACCCACCCACCCCTTAAAATACAATTAAACAATGTAGAATTTAGAACATAAAACATACTTAAAAACAATACAATAGCTATGGTGAAGTCAGAGGTCAGCAGTTAGATTTTCCTTCTGATAGCCAGAGACCTATTCAGGAAAGGCCTGCCGGAAGAGATCTGTCTTTATAGCTTTTTAAAAGCTATTTAGAGTGGTAATGTGACAGATCTCATCCGGCAGACCGGCAGGCCATTCCACAATCTAGGAACAACAGCTGAGACGGTCCTGTGGGAGGTTGTAGACAGCCTTGTTTTACATATATATGTGGAGAGAAGAAAGGTGTAGGGAAATAGAAATGCAAACGGTACAAATTTTGATGGTGGTCTTTAAAATGGTTATTAACAATTTCTGAGAGCTAACAAAAACATCCTAGCATACTTAGCTCATATATATTAATCCAATGTCCAGTTCAAGAGTTAGCTGCATTTTTTGCTAGACTAACTAATACTTACAACTGTTACTAGCTCTCTGAAACTCATACCTCCAGTCCCTCAATGTATAATGATGCTGAAGGGATGCCAGTGGGACCAGATGGACTTTCAGCTGATCCCCACGAACAGGAGGATTCTGGGCCAGTTGGTGTTGTGTGCCTTCAAGTCATTTCTGACTCATGGCAACCCTAAGGCAAACCTAACACAGGGTTTTCTGAGATTGAGTGTGACTCACCCAAGGTCCCACAGTGGATTTGCATGTCTCAGTGGGCAATCAAAACCTGATCTCCAAAGTCATATCCATTCTGATCCTCCCCTATCCCATCTCATCCCATCCCCTTCAACTGCCTGTGAGTGATCATCAGTAAAGGAGGAAAATTTAAATATACAAACACAAAACCTCCATCTTTATACATACATACATACATACGGTGAGTTTGGGTCCTTTGACCAGTGCTGACACATAGTTGGACATGGATTGGCCTTGGAAGGTTGCAGCAACACTACTAGATCCAGGAGTCAGTGCATGGCCAGCTGTAGCATAGTTTGGCATGCAGAACTACTATATTACACTGGACATAAACTACACAAGATTGTGGCCAAAACAGGGCACCACTTAGGAACCTAAAAGAAAACAAGTGGGCCTTGTTTCTTGAAAAGTCTGACAAATCAGCAAACTGGCCATTTACCATTACTGATGAATTAGCTTTTAAAAGATTATGGATGTGCAGAGGACATCTTGCATTGGGTTCATTCTCCCATTCCAATAGGCAGGCTCTCCATCCAATCAGTTTGAAGCTCTGACTCCCTGCTGGCAAACTCCTCTTGTGTGCCCAGTTATGAGCCAGCGACAGCATTCATCCTACCTGCTAAGATGCTTGAAAAAAACCCAGGTGAACCGCTGCCTCTCAGACAGTGAGAGAAAAAACAGAACTATGCTAAAAGAACAGTGGGGGACAAAACTATCACACCCAGGGGAACTCCTCCAGAGGAATACCCTCTGGAGTGAATAGGCAAGGAAGGAATAGTGGAGTAGTTCCCATCCTCAAGCAAGGCCCTGCAGCAGCTGAGAGGGTCAGGATATCCTCTGCATATCACATAGAACAATCACCTTATACAGTAGGCCCTTGGTATCCACTGGGGTTTGGTTCTAGGACCACCAACACACAGTGGCATCCCTAAGGTGGGTGCCACCCAGTGCAGTAACCCACCCACCCTGTTGACCTCCTCCCATTTCACACCATACAGGATCCTTAGTAATGCTTTTTTGCACTAATGCAAAAAATCATAATTCCCATATATCTCTTAATGTAGCAATAATCGTTGTGACATAAACAACTAACAAAATCAAAATTTTATCTTCTAATTACAATATCATATGCACAACCTACATGTATTTATATATAGATAGTGTAGATTTGGTTAAAAAGTGATGTTTTTTAAAGAAAAGTTAAGAATATTTAAAATTTAAATTGCCTTAGTAGAGGCAAACTTGTCCATTGCATAGTGTTTGAAGAAAATGCATGAAAATTTTCATGTGGCCAGCCTGCCGATTGCAAAGAGGGGGAACCCTATGATGGCTGCAGGGGCAGCCCCATTTCTGGTGTAACAGGCTGTGATGCTGAGGTTTACCTGCTTGATCATAACGGGTGGCAGTGCAGAACTTAATTTATCTTGCCAGGGTGGACTTGGACACCCTATGTACCAGAGAAGATACCCAGGAGACAAGGGTCAGAAGCTATGAATAGTGCTGTACATTTCAGATTTATTTTGAAGGTCCTCCTGATGTCTAGTTTGTGCCATTTTCTTCTCCAATTTCTGACTAGAGTTTGAGCAGAAGGATGGGAGGATCAGATCCTGTTATCTGTGGCCAAATTCACTTTAGGGATGAAGGAGGAATGAAGAGAGAGGTGGATTGAGTCAGGGTGAAGGTATCAGAATTCCAGCCTGGCAGAGAGAAGCTCCAATTCAGAAATTTTGGAGGTTGCGGTGATGGCCACCAGAAAGACCATTTTCCAAGACACGAGTTTAAAGTGGCACTAACCATGATTTAAAAGGAGCAGCCATTAGGGCTCTCAGCATCAGCACCAGTTCCTAGGATGGGTTTCTATGAACTGGGGTTTGAGGAATGAGGCCCTTTCAGGAAGCATCTCATGTTTGGTTTGTGTGGCCTACAATTCTCTTTGAAGCCCCTGAAGATGGCCAAGATAGCTGTGACCTGGTGCCTCAGGGTAAAGGCCCTGTCTAGCCTTCCTGCAAGAAGGCCATGATAGCACTAATGGAAATAGAAGAGAAGGGAGATACCTCTGCTTCTGCACCATTTAGAAGAGGACCTCCAAGAGATTCTTGTGGTGGAGTCCTATAACTGTTGTTGAGGTATCAGGCCCAGATGCACCTGGAGTGCTCAATTTCAGTATGTCCAGCTGAAGTCAGGCTAGGTCTGGTGGCATACTGCCCCCTGGATCAGGAGGTCACAGTTTGAGGAAAGAGGGAAATGGAGCATCACTAGGTTTTATCTGTTCAGAGAATCATGTTCTCCTGGGCCAACATAGAGATTACTATGGCTGTGGTATGTGGTTTGTGTTATTTGAGACTATAAAAATATGTAGTAAACCACAGAGTATCTCCAAGAGGGACCAGTTCTATTGGCCCAACATCCCTGAAGTGTTCTTTGGCCTGTTTCACCAGGCAGCATTTCACCAGGTTATAACAAGCTGGGGAGGGGATAAAGAGGGGAGAGGGAATATCCTGTAGCTCTGTCTTACCTGACTTGAGTGGATATTTCAAAGTCTCTCTTCTCCAAGCCTAGCATCAAGCCTGCCGGACTTGCTTCAGCTGGGTCCTGGATGGGAATGGAGGTGCCTTGTCTGGGGAAGCCTTGCTTTTGCTTTGGTCAGTTTTGAAAATGCCTGTCTGCCCAGGAGGTTTTAAGAGCCCTAGTATTCTATAAGATACTCCTAGGAGGAGCAAAAGGTATGAAAGGAGAAGAGCAAGCCTGAGCGAGTGCTTACTTTTCTCAATCCTGGAAGCTGAGCAGAGTTTTCTTGTAATTTAACTTCATGAAAACTGGCTCCATTGACCCCCCCCCCCCAAAGAACTTGGTACCCCAAAAGGAGGCATAAGTCAAGTTGTTCTTGGTCCTGGATTCAGACTGTCAGCTTTTGAGCCAAACCTGGTATATGACCCGGACAGCGGCTGCCTGCGTTTTGTTGCAAAACTGGCTGGTAACTAGTCTGGTATCAGCAGTCATCAGCTTTGCTGATGCCCTGGTGCAATCTTACTTCCCTGTGGAGTGTTGGATCACCCTTGCCCAGACGATGGCAGCCCTGGCTATGATGGAGGAAATTGTGAAGGCCCAGATTACCAGGGAAACTGCTGCCATTTTAAGAGTTGCCTCCTCCCTCTTATCCTCCTGAGCTTTCAAAGTGTCCTCCCCATCTTTACATAAACCAAGGAAGGGATCAGGCCAGAAACTACAGAAGGGCCTATAGTTTGGACGCTATTTTCTTTGAAAGGTTGAAGAATCTTTTTGATTGCAGCTAGAGACTGGTCTGGCCATTCCAGGGTTATGGCGTCTGTAAACTTACTGGGGAAGAGGAGTTCAATGCCCTGAGACTGCCCCCCCCCCCCCAGCAAACACATTATCAGACCTCTATAGGTGGTCTGGTACTGCCTGAAGGGCTGGGGTAGTATGGGGTTCTCAAAGCATCTTTGTAGTTTGCTGAGGACTTGAAATCCTTCTGATTAAAAAACCTAATGGGTTTAGGATCCTCTTGTTGCTCTAGGCTCTCCTCATTGCATCCAAGGGAACCTGAAAAAATCTCCACCTTCTTCTGCTGAGGAGCGGGCTGTGATGTGCTATTTCCCTGCTTCAGGATCTTTTCTAGTCCTCGGGGAGTGGGGGAAGAGAAAGAACCTCCTTGTATTGTGGCAGTGACACTTCAGTGGTTGGTTTGCCACCATACAATGGCTTCCTAAACACATGACCAAGATGGCAGCTGCGTTGCCAGGACCAGGCTTGCTTGGAGGACTTCCTCCTCATCCTACTCTGCACTGGAGAAATCAGGCAGCTGAAAGCTGGAAAGATGTACGAATCCCTCACCTCTCTGTAGTCTAGTCATGGCCCTGAGTAGGGCTGTACCTCATCCACATAATGCCCACCAGTGGAGGGAATCCCTGTTCCCCAGAGACGATCAGCCCCTTCAGTCAACCATGAAAGACTGGGGCAGAGGGAGTTTATGGGCTAGTCAGCCCAGGCAGGGGTGGGTGGCATGCAGGGCTCTTGGATCACTCAACCATGCCACTTATGCTGAAGAGGACTCCCCCATGACAGAGTTTTCTTCTAGGGAGAGCCCTGTTGAACACAGTGTGTGTGAGAGGAGCTGCGCAGTGGTAGTATAGAAGGCGGCAGCAGGTAAAGGCCCAGAGAGAAGAAACTTTTTAAAGCAGAAAATAAGATGGAATGAAGAATGGAGAAGAGTGGGGAGAGGTGTGTGAAGGCACATATGAGGAAAAGGGAAAGGAAATGCAAAACTCTTTTCCTAACATCCTAAGGAAGGTGAGACTGGGCACCCAAGGGGAGTTTGCCCATCCACCAGCAGAGGGACGGAGCTTCAAACTGATTGACTGGAGAGTCTGTCTATCAGAGGGAGTGGAAGGATGAACCCAATACATGGTGTGCTTGAAAAGAACCCACCTACCCACACAATTCTATTGTTTGCTATGGACATATTCTATACTATAAAATTAAGAAACTTTTGGCAGAACTTCCTAGTACTTCCCCTCACTTTATTTTTTAAGTGTTTTTCCTTCTTCTTCTCGTTAAATTTTAAAAAATGAAGGCAGCTACATTTGATAACTATAGACCGTATTTTGCAACAGAACAGCCAATATGTACAAATTTGCATCATTTATTCCATTTAAAGAATTGGGCATTTTTTGAGTGAAGAAGTTGTAGCTTAAAAATTCCTGAAAATATACCAGCTCAGATTTAGAACTGAAAGTGATTATTACCTCAGAATATGAAATATGTATGCAAGGACTGTTGTCAGCTATGTTCTCTACTGAGGAATTTACCATCACTGTGATTGCCATGTGCACAGCACATTTGCAAATAACACACATACATCTGCAACAAGAGATAACTTCATTGAATAGGGAATGCAACCATAAGCAGCTACCTGGAGCAAGACATCAGCAGCTCTTCACTTGTGGAAGGCAGCTACTTTCCCAAGAAGATACTTCTTGTCACTTCAGAGAAATGTGTGAATTACCAATCAACTGACAGGTGTTAAAACATTTAAGAGAATGGTCAAAACCACCACCATGCCTGCAAGGCTGAAGAGATTACTCAAATCCAAAATGGCCATTATATGACTAAGCAACTGCATTGAGCAGGAGGTTGAGCTTGATGGCCTACGAGGCCTTTTCCAAGTCTATGATTCTATCCAAAATCCTCAAGACAGACAGGCTATTGACCTGTCTTCATAGGATTGCCTTAAGGAATTCAAATTGCCAAGACAATCCTCTAAACACATTTTGGAGATTTGCTCAGAGAAAAAGCATGGTTCCATTATTTCCCCAAGAGGCACCAGAATCTAGAGAACTTGAAAAGGCACTATGTGGATAAGATTTGCATGGTCCTGGCGAAGGATTTTCTTCCAGCAGCTTACAAAGAAGTAGTTTCTATTGTCCAGCACGTCACAACTATTGCAGAGGAAGAGGAAGGTGTGGGAGAGCACAGGAAGAAGATTCCAGCCCATGATCCTGAGACTCAGCCTGACTAAAACAAGAATGGCAGCTGAGTGCTTTTTCACATTTGGACCAGGCCTAGTGAGTACAGCAGACAAGCTGAACTATCCTTTACACACCAGCCATTACAATTAGAGCTGATCAACATTATACAACATTCCTGGTGATCACTGCTGGAACACAGGACCTGGGAGGCACCTGCCTCCCCAGACAGTCAGTTAGGCTCCTGATACTCCAAACATCAGTGCACTTGCTCCTCCTGGTTTTGAAGTGAGAGAGTTGGTGGCTCCAGCAAAGGTTCTGGTTGCATCTTCCCAGGCAGTGCCGCTGACTCCTCTTCCACAGACTGACTCCCATAACCACTGTCTTCCTTCAGCTCTGAGGCAAACAGATAGAGATCATAAGCATGGCACACCAGTCAGGCCCTCCCCAACCTCCTCAAACCTCTATCAGATCTTGACTCTTTACCTGTACTTTGTAGTTTGGCAAAGGTCTCTGGTCTGCGTAGCAACCTCACTCCCTCAACCAGTCCCATTGCATCAAGGGCCTCCAACAGACCCTTAAGGCTGCCACCAGCAAGCTGGGGGGAGAGAGAGAGACCCACTGATCAGAAGGGCGCTCTTGGAATCGGTTAAAGCACAAAGATACAAAGATACAAAGGGAGGCTCCACAGACCTCATAGCTGAACAGGAGTCCCCGGCAGGGGGATGGTGTGTCTCTGTAGGTCTCCACCAGACTGCAGAGACCCAATCTCTTAGCCAATTCCACCCAGTCTGCCCCATGGCAGTCCCGATTTAGGAGCTGCTCCAGACTCTGGAAGGTGTCAGTGTTCAGAGATAGGATGCTTCCTGAGACATAGGAGAAAGATGGGACGCAGAGATGAGAGGTATCACTATTTTGCAGATGAAAAACTATGTCAGTTTCAGCCCCACTGCTATCAAGAAGAAAAGCATCCAAATTGGCATCCTGCCCTCTCCATGGTCAAAAACAAGTGGGTGACATAACTAATCTTGCATATGCCCAACCTAAATATTATGTCATGCACAGTGCACCCCTAGTAGAACTAAAAAGTTCACCAACCTTGTCTAGAAACAGTAGGAGCTGCAGATCGCTCCTTGTCACCGACCTCCAATGTAGCAAGAAGCAGTATCTCCCGCACCTGTAAGGAAAGAAAGCTTGAGTTAAGAGCCCAGCATCAGGATGATGTTGGCTAACAGGAACTTTGCCTGCAGTAACTGCAGCATCACATGGCTCTAATTCATAGTAAAATGTAGAGCTAACATGTTGAGGACTACCAGAAGCTAGCACTGAGAGAGATGATGGCCAGAATTGCCTCAGAAGGACATAGTAAGAACCATGCTGATCAGAACAAAGGCCTTTGCTCTACCATTCTGTTCACACTGTGGCCAACCAAGTGCCTAGGCGAAGCCCTCAAGCTTCAGAACAGATGTGTTAACATTCTCATAGACGTTTTCTACAAGAAACTTATCCACAACATGACAAAATATGAATCCACTGCTACATCATTCCAGCTTAACTCATCCACATTCTTCCACCCATTTTACCTACTTTCTGGCTAGAAGTCAAGTCAAATGGGATGTGGCCTCGTCGCTGCTTTTTCCTATGTGGATCCAGTTCTTTGCTCTCTGCAATATGGTCTGTGTATCGCTCAGTGAGTTCACTGGAACATGCATCTCCCAACTCCATGGCCCAATCCTCCTCTTCCTGATCCAACTCTGTGTCGCTGCTTGGGTTAGAGGAGGTGCCCATGATAGGTTCATCGTTTTCACACTGAATGTCAGCCCCTGGAGATGCAGAGTTAAAAATAAGTATTTATTTTGAGTGGGAAAAAGAAAGGAGGAATAACTTGCAGACAGTCAAATATATATAGGGGACATGGAGCTCTATATTACCTGCTTTGATTAGCATCTTGGTAAGGATTGGAGAACCCATTCCTGCTGCCAAGTGAAGAGGGGTATTCCCGGCAGAAGTCTGAGCATTCACATCAGCTCCCAACTTAAGAGAAAAGCCAGAGAGGGAATGGTAGTCAAGAGGCACAAAAAAGAACCATCCCTTTCCATATGTGCAAGAAGACTAGGAACCCATGATTCCACATTGCTTGAAAAACCCATTTCATTCTGACCAGAGGGAGCAATTTGCTAGTCTATAATGGAAAAAGAAAAATTGACATGGATGCAGCCCATTTCTGCTTGCATACAAACACACACACCAGCATCCTGTTAGTGACTTGTGCATGCTTAAGTCCCATGTTCCCCTATGAGGAACATTTGTGGCAGAGTCTGCTGAGCACAAAGCCTAATCCCTGACACCTACCAGTCAAAGTATCTTGGAGAGAAGGATTAGGAAAATATATTTTTCTGCTGAAGAATCAACTAACTCAATGTGCTCATCCTGCCTCATTCACATGTGAGTTACCATGATCCCTCTTCACCACAGGAGGCTTACTTGTTCATGGGACTGTAAAATCCCAGGGCATGCTCAACTATGGTTTGTAGGCTACAGAAACAAGACTTTCTTCCCTTTGACACTGGCCCAATCTTATCCTCACATACCTTCTTCATCAGATAGGTGGCCAGGTTCAGGTTCTCCATCTCCACAGCAAGATGCAATGGTGTCCGGCCACTCTGCCACTCAGCTGTATTCACGTCTGCTCCCTTTTCAACCAGCAGCTCAAGACAGGTCGGCCTCTTGCACTTCACAGCAAGATGTACAGGGAAAAGCCCTGAGCAGACAAGTGTTAGCAATTATCCCTTCTATCCTGTACAATGGGATGATACTAGAAGATAGATGATTGGGAGTGCATTGTAGGCATTGCACTAAAGTAAGGGTGTCACTGTCTGGGGAAAATCAACTATGCCTCAGCTTTAACCCCACTTGCACCTCCCATCTCAAGATGTACAGAGAGAAATGCACTCCTGCAGCATCCAGTATCATTCTAAGGGCTTGGTGATAAAAGTCCCAACAGGGTTTCCTTACAGTTCTTCTATCACCCACCAAGGTAATTTGGTGTCTCAAGAAGGTGGAGCGTGTGGGATCCCAAGTGACAGAGGAGGGTTCTTAGCATCTCCTCATCATCCAGCTGGAGGGCAAGGTGAATGATTGAGTTGCCATAGCGATCTAGGAGAGTGGGATCTGCACCAGCCTGCAGCAAGAAACCAGCCACTCTGGGCTGACGGGTGATCACAGCCAGGTGCAAAGGTGTCTGAGGACAGAAAAGACAGAAGGAATCACAGAATCAAAAAGATGCCATAGACGAGTACTTCATCTAGGCCTATAGGCCATCCAGACTCCACTCACACCAAAGTAATTGTGTACAATAAGCCAAAGCACAGTGTTCAAACAGTGTACAAACTGTGATCAGAGTGAAGCTATGCACCCAATGGGTTAGATCTGCTCCTTGCTCTCACCCTTAACTAACTGAGGGCTTACACAAAAGCAATCATGTAATTCTTCACCAGAAGAAAGCACAACCAGTTTGTGAAATGACTTACTGTTGAACTGTGCTCTGATACCATGGCACTGCACAAAATTCACTTTTAGGAGAAGCCCAAGAAAAAGACTGTGTGACTTTATGACTAGCAATAGCAGCAATAGCAGCTGCTTTTATATACTGCTTCATACTACTCTAAGCAGTCTCTAAGCAGTTTAAAACTGTAAGCTAATCACCCTCATCAAGCTGGGTACTCATTTTAGCGACCTCAGAAGGATGCAGGCCTGAGTCTAGCCTGAGCCCTGGCTGGTATTGAATCTTGTGGTTTGTGAGTGAGTGGCTGCAGTACAGGCATTTAACCACTGCACTACCAGGGTTCATCTACCACTTCAGAAACCTGAGAATCAAAATGTAAACACACAGTGCAGTTAAGACAGTGCTGGCGACTGGGAGAAAGGGGGGAATGTGCCCTTGGACACTAACTACTATACCTGCTGCAAGTGGTTGGTGATGTTGATGATTTGTTGATTGGGGATACTGACTGCAACCTGGACCAGTTGCACAATCACAGCTGTCTGGTCATGGATAATAGCCAGGTGCAAAGGCCTAAGGAAATGAATAAGACTTCAAGACAAGGCCCACTGTGATCAGTTTCAGAAACCAACAGTTCCTAAGCAGCAAAAATATTAAGTGTAATCATCATTATAGCTGGAACATGCCAACTTGAAAAATAACCAACCCCAAGCCAAACCAAAACTCACCAATTTGCAAGAAGAAAAACCCAAAATTCCCCTACATTTGGGGGTTTTATATTTAAAGAATATGAATTTGTAAGTGCAGAAAATAGTGAGCACCACTTTGTAAATTAGCAACTATGTCCCATATGAAAATAGGAACACAAAGCAAAGATTTAAACAAGCGTCCCTTTGAGGTGAAAGGAGAAAATTCTGATAGAAGAATCTAAAATGGAATACTCTTCCTATAAAGGCACTTTCAGCTATAGTATTGTGTTCAATGATGGACGTGCTATCTTAAGAATATATTCGAACAGCTGACAAACACAGAAACATTCATGTATGCCCAACATGCAAGAAAAGGCTGAAAAAGTGAACATATTTAACAATCAAAAAGCAGAGATGGAAGAGAGGAAGGAAAATTAATTCCAGCCTACTTCCAGCAGAGGGCTGAGAAGAAACCAGGAGTTATCCCCCACATTGCAGAGAGTGTCAAAGGAAACCTCTCTCCCTATAATCTGAAATATCAGAGGGAAGAAGTGCCAAAGTAAAGACAGCCATCTCCTACCACAATGAAAATCTTTGGGTTCTGCTCTTTCCAAAACACACTCACGTGTCTCCATTCTCATCCTGAGAAGCTGCAAGGTGTCTTTGCACAGACAACAGCATACGTGGGTCAGCAGTGACGGCATAGTCCAGAAGAGCCCGAGCACTACGTCGAGCCAGCATCAGCATCCATGAACTGCACTCTTGAGCTAGGTGGACAGGGGAAAACAGAAAACATTACTACGATACTGGTCAGTCATAACAACTTTTCTTGCCTTTTACCTCCAACTCACTATGTATGGACCTCCCTAACAAAACTCTGCCTTACCAAGCCTTATTCCAACAGGAGAAGGGCCAGGGCAAAGTACAAGTGGTCCCTGGTATTTCCAGAGAAAAAGATCAACTACATGATGGGAGAGACTGTTTTCTGCCTGAGACCTTGGAAAGGCATTGTCAATCAGATTGGACTCTATTGGGCATTCTAGCCTGGTTGAAAGCTACTTCCCAAATCCTCATTTAAGAAAACCTTTTGTGGTAATAGCTACCAGCAAGAGCAGTGCAGGATTGCAATCATTCTCACCACAGCTCCATTGACACACCACATTTAGACCCTGAGAAAACATCTTCCAAATACTGCATCTATTTATCACTGCATTAACAGTTGCCAACATGGATGATGTTTGCACAGGTTGAAGTGAGTCTGTGAATTATACTTACTAGGCTGACTCAGAGCAGACAAACTAGACCTTACAACCTATGATGCACAACCAGCTGCTATTCTTCCAAATACTATTCTTCCAAAATAATTCTCATTGAAAGTTGTAGAAATGAATAGATATATTATATTTTGATTGCTCTTATGTCACAGGTCAATCAAAAACCATGGAGCATTGAAGGCGAAAACATGGGTGCCTGCTTGATTCTTAAAATCATAGATTTGGATCCAAAACACACTGCAGAAATAATCCAGTTTGAGACTGCTTTAACTGCCCTGGCCCAGTGCTAGGCAATCTTGGAATTTTAGCTTATTGTGGCACCAGAGATCTCTGACAGAGAAGGCTAAATGTCTCACAAAATTACAGTTCCCAGAATTTACTAGCACTGACCCAGGGCAGTTAAAGCAGACTAAAACTGGATTTTTTCTGCAGTGTGTTTTGGACCCAAATCTATGTGATTTCAGGAATCAAGCACAATACTGCATATGGTAGCTGGAGACATTGTATTACTGCATGGAGCTCTCAACTACACAAACTAGCTCCTATATGCTTCTCAAACCCAGACAACAAAGTTGCACTCATACCATGCTGTAACAGTTCTAAATAATTCTTTTCTTCTATGAAGGTCTGGCCCTCATCTTCTGAGAGCTGATGGTCACGCTCTTTCAGCCTGGCCGTTTCAGACATCTGAATGCCCCTCCCTCCTTGGTAGTTGCCCACAGGGTGGGTACCAGAGAGGTAGATGCTGCTGTTATAGGGATTATATCCTGAAGAGTGCCAGGGACTTCCACCTAGAGTAGACATAACAGAAATAATGTTGTCACTATCAATGGCATGTTACAAAAGGATGGCTCTCTTGTATGGTTTCAAAATGGGTACCTGCATAATAAGTACATTGAGGCACTTAGCGAGGGCATAGTACAGTTTATAATCTCCAGCCGATACACCTGATGCTTGTATCAGTTGACTTCCAGTTAGTCTTTAACATTTTGCATCCTTTCTAATTGTGAGCAGGCCTTACCTGCAACACATTTTTCTTTAAATATAACAACCAATCCATTGGACATATTCAGCTCAGTGCTTCAATGATCACATGAACAGCTGTAACAGTTACTTTTAACTTGGAAGCCTCCTCCATTGCTTTGTGTAGACACGTTATAATTCCTATCCTTTTTGCAAAAATATAATTAGCCAGTGGATAGGCTAGGCTCATACAGTTTGGCCTTGGGAAGAAACAGTTTCTTGAGTCATAGTGAAAAGTATGACATGAATAATACTTATCTGTTTGCATCTGTGGCAGAAAACACAATGATGTCAAAAGCAACTCAATTTACCTCAATTTGTCTAAGAAATAATTAATGCAGTGCACCAACAGGAAGCTGAAATTCCTAAGAGATTCCATCCCATGAACTGCCCCTGTCCTCACAGTGCTCTGGTTATCATACAGCCAGATAAATAATTATTTCTATATTAGTCAGAGGAGCAATATGCAAATGGTATTATGCTTGTGGGATTTCACTGCTATGGCATTTGTCCATTAGTTCAGTAGCAAATTTCTTCTACTGAC
The DNA here is from genome assembly GCA_023333645.1 of Sceloporus occidentalis. Classification (NCBI taxonomy): domain Eukaryota; kingdom Metazoa; phylum Chordata; class Lepidosauria; order Squamata; family Phrynosomatidae; genus Sceloporus; species Sceloporus occidentalis. The sequence goes on along the minus strand of JALMGF010000002.1, from coordinate 123,474,084 downwards.
ATCTGGAGCAGCCTATGGCAGACACTACAGTGAAAATTTGACCCAGCTTGCAAAAGCTGCCCTTTCTTGCACACAATGTTGGAAAAGACAAAGGAACCACTATTTGGGGGAGGGACGCACTTAAGACATGTAAAGAAGATTAATAAGAGTAGGATTTCATGATGAAGCAACCACACAAGATCCTAAGTGTATAGATATATCATTTAATACTAAAGTTAAGATTAGCCATGCCATTGTATTTCCAGTTTTAATGAATGGTTGTACAAGGTGGACAGGGAGGAAAGCTGGTAAGAAGAGAATCAATTGAAATATGTTGCTGGTGGAGAATTCTGTAGACACTATGGACTGCCAAAAGTCAAAAAAGGGAGGTCCTAGCACAAATCAAGCCCAAACTCTTCCTAGATCCAAGATGACTAAGCTGAGACTGTTGTACTTTTGACCTATCATGAGAAGACATGACTCATCAGAAAAAAGAACAATGCTTGTAAAGCGGAAAGCAGTAGAAAAAGAAGATCACACTATATGTGTAGAGACTTAAATCGAGGAAGCCACAGCCCTCAGTTTGCAAGACCTAAGCAGAGTCTTGATAACAGTGTGACATAATGGTTTCTCATTCACAGAGTTGCCACAAGTTGAAGCTGACTTGACAGCAAGTAACAACAACAATTATTGGAAACAGCTATAAAATTTAAAAATCAATACTTTGCCAAGGCCAGGTGGCATTCATCCAAGATTTCAAGCAGTAGCTGGGCATTCACCCAAATGGCAGCACTCAAAGCACACAGTTCCAGCTTTAGGTTACAGCAGTGTCACTTTAATATCCAATGAATCTATCATTTGCTCTTCAACAGATCAATACCAGCTCATTTAATTCTATTACACAGAAAACCTTCCTCAGAAATATGCACTCATGCATCTTTCCCCTTCTCCCACACATATTTTCCCCAATCCATTCACATATTGACAGAATCATATAAGTATACTCTAAACTTTTAAGAAACAAAATGTTAGCTCCTGAAAGTTGGCCCATTTAAGTACCTATCCAGTCTTACAATGTGGATAATGTATGAAAATATCCACCTTTATTCATTCCTGTAAAAACATGTTCAGGAAGAGGAAGAGGAAAATGGAGGACTGTTAAGTATATACAGAAAGAAGACTGAACAATTCAGAACAGAAAAACAGTTATGAAAGTAAGTGGGGAGGCTTTTAAAAGAACCTTCATGAATTTTCTGTACAGCAGATAAAACAACTCTCAATTTGTGTTGCCCCAATTTACAGGATTTCAAATGTACCTTTCTCCAGAAATAAATATGTGAAAGCCTAACCCACAGTGCATAGCTACCCGAGTGCACCTGTATAGTTGAGAAAGGCACAACAGCAAGAAGGTAAAGGTGAGAGTACAGAGGGTGAGATGAAACCATGGGGCTGTTGGGAGTTTTGGCATGGAGTTTTCAGTGGTAAGAAAAAGTGCCTGGACTTGTTTTCTTTCACTTGTCTATGTTGGTGGAGTGGGAAAGGAGAAAAATCAAGTGAAGTTTTGGCACTGCTGGAAGGAAGGAGTTGCCTTTGCCTGCTGTGGGTGGGGGAGGAGAAGGTGGAAGAAACTGTAATCCTGGAGTTTTCATGTAACTGGAAGGAGTTTCCTCTGGTTGCTTAGATGAGGGTGAGCAATTGTAGTCTGCTTTCTTCACTTGGTAATTCAGATTAAAAAGATGCAGTGGGAGAGGAGCCGCCTCTCCTCCTGTTGTGTTCCTTGCACCTATTGCAGAAGATATGGAAGGAGATGTACTATTCCCCCCCTCTCCTGACATGAGGAAGCCTGCTGAAGAAGGTACATCAGAATAAAAATTTTAACCAGTTGCTCTATAGATGTTCCCCTGAAGAGGAATAGTCATCTAATGGCAAGCCAGTTCACTCCACTAAGCCCCCTTGGGACCAGCAGTTGCTGCCTCTTCTGCTTCCTCTGGAGAGCATTTGCACATTTATCTAGCCTGTAAAAGGTAAGCACTGATGTTTTAGGTTTTAAAACTTCACAAAGTTGGTGGTGGTGTGAGTAAAACTGCTAATCATGTGGCTACTTCAGCTCCATCAAAAAGCATCCCCATAGTCTCCTATGGAACTGACTTTCCCCCATTTACATCAGTCTCAATTATATATCAGATGGTTCCTGCCCACTCATCATCCAGACTCTCGCTCTAAATTTTCACAGCACTTCCATTTGCTTAACATTTTGTCACTGCAATAACCAAGGCTAGACATTCAGAGTTTCGGTCATTATTAATACTAATAATAATTTGATATTATTAAAGCTTAGCTTTCCACAATTTTGAAGAGCTTCTGAATTTCACACACCTTTGTGAGACTGTTATGCAGCTTAACATTAAAACCCTGTGATCTCAAATTAAAAGTAGCAGGTCACATAAGAACAAGAAGTACAAGTCCACAATGTCTACATCAAGAAAAAGAGCCTCTACCTCCACCAGAACCAAATCCACCTGCTCCACCACCAGCACCTCCCATAGATGCACCTCCACCAAAGTGCTGAGGGAACTGAGGCAAGGTCTTCTTACGTTTCCTTTCCACTTCTTCCTTATCTGCAGCCAAAAACATGGAAAAGTTATCAATGTTAGGTCCTGCCATAATGTTAACTAACAAGTAATACATTGCCTGGAATGGTTTATACCTTCAACAACTGGGTAGTATGTAAACTGCTTGGAGTCGCTCACATCACCCCCTCGTTTGCGTTTCAGCTGGAGAAACACAGTGACTGGACGGTCTATCTTCATCTTGTGGTAGGGCGGTGTGCGGAATACAATGGCATACTGCAGGAACACAAGGAATGGGGGTGCAGAAAGACAAGGAACATCACACAGCTAGATCATCCACAGCATGTCTGTACCTCTCTGCCAATACAGCATATGCCAAATGCTGGGCAGTCTTTTCCTTGCACTAACAACCCATTTTAACTGAGTGGGAAGACATATTTTAGTCACATTTCACTCACAGTTACAACCATGAAAAACAGTATTTAAAACAGAAAAATCATTCAAAAGGTATATACAAAAACACTTGGAAAAGATAACACTTGGTGTTTTAACAGGCTGCCAGAAAATGCTCTAGTCTGGGCAGGAAGCTCTATAGTAGGGGTACTATATTCCAAGAACCATTCCTGTCTGTCCCTACTTCTCAAAATTATGGGTCATATTGCATGTCCTCCTTCTCAATGCTGATGGATGGGAGATATGTAGAGGAAAAAATTAATATCTTCTTTAATTATATCAGATCATATAGGGTTCCAGCTCTTGAGTAAGGTCCAAATCCTGGCCCCAAATCCCAACTACAGCCCCATAGAGACAGGCCAAAATAAAGCTGCTTCGGGTCACTTTGAGGTATGGTGTTTAAATGATGCATCCATCCTAAGAGTCCGGAAGCCACAGCAAAACCATGCTCCAGTCCTTAGGAGTTCCCAGTAGCTCAGAACAATTTACTGTACTGAATGGAGCTGAAAGGCCCAGATGAATCTACTTCTAGAAATTGATCATATATGAGGAAAAATAATACACTTTTTGTTCCAAATCCTGGCCGCAACTCCCAACTACATCACTTCATCCAACCATCCCTGAAGTTGCCACTACCAAAACACTGCACACAGGAATGCCAATCAAAAAGGGCATATAAATGCCTAAATTGTACCCCAGAACTGTACAAGTCACTCTTTATTTCCCTCCTACAAAGCAGCACTGGCATTTGCTATCAGAAGTAGGTCCATTTTCTCCTTGCTTGCTTTCACTGGCCAAAAGCAAGAGACATAACATACTCTTCCAGGGATCTTGCTAAAGCACCAGTTATAGCAACAGAAAATAGTCCTCAACAATGTGACAAGCAGATATCCACCATTGGTCCTGCTGTAGTAACAGCATCCATGCTCATTTTAACATGAGAAGTGTTGCTCACAAAGTGCTTTGCAAACTGACAAAGGTTCTTCATTAGGAGGGTCTGGATAAAATAAATCTTTCACTACCAGGACAGGTGGCACTGCTAGATAGCCCTGAGCAGGTGCACTTGGTAAGAGGGCAACATTACTCCCACAGTACAAATCTAATACATGTGTGATCAATGCTCGCAAGTTTGTTGTCACTTACACTTCAGGCCTTGGAGCATTCTTGTCCTTAACACACTGAGCAAAATTTACCAATGCCTGGCAGAACACCAAAGAACAACTGCATCAATGGCCAGTGGTAGTCTACCAGTGAGAGCTAGCATGGTGTAGAGCTTTGAGTGTTGGACAATGATTTTGGAGACCAATGATTTCAATTGCCAGCTCAGCCATGGAAACCGATTGGGTGATGTTGGGTAAGTCACACTCTCACCATCAGAGGAAGGCAATGGCAAACCCTCTCTGAACAAATCTTGCCAAGATAACTCCATGATAAGTTTGCCTTTGGGTCACCATAAGACAGAAAAAACTTGAAGGCATGCAACAACAAGGTCTATCGGGCACAGTGAGGAAATTTTGCATCTTGGAAGGCAGCAGAACCTATCTGTTCTCCAAAGGCAAATAATTTTAACTGTCCCTCCGCCCTCTGGAGTGGCAATCTTTGCCTACCCACTCAGATGATTATGCCCTTTCAAGAAGTGATCTGAGGGGAAGCAAACATATTCATGGAGAAAACGTATCAGGTCAAGCACATGTTTTGTAATGTGAAGGGCATTAAAGCCCTGGGGAAACATTCCTTTTCAACACAGAGCTCCACCTGAGGCAGCCTTAAAATGCATGTTTTAGTCAAGCCACCTCAACAACAGTCCCAAAGCATGCTCAGGCATGAGCCCTGCAAGGCAACATAGTGGGTTGTGTACTAACAGTGCCCCTCCTTTACCTGTGACAAATAAACCCAGAAATATTAACTCATTGTCTTTAAATTAGAACACACCAAAACCTACACTGGTTCTCAGGTTCATGCAAATACCTGTTTATGCACATCAGTAGGAGAGAAATCTCCAAAGGCCTGCCAGCCATTCTCATCATCTTCATAAAATCGTACTTCAATATCATCTAGAGAAGAAGGAAAATATACTAATTATTAGAATATTAGCACTTGTGCAATCTCATTTGGCTGGAAGAGTTTCCCCCATTACAAGAACTGAAAAGGGATAGAATCATAGAGTTGGAAGAGACCACAAGGGCCATCCAGTCCAACTCCATTCTGCCATGCAGGAAATCTCAATCAAAGCATACCCGACAGATGGCCATCCAACCTCTGGTTTTGACCCTTTTTCATCAGAGGGAATCCCACAAGTTACCAAGAATTAAAGATTCTTTGTCTCTATTGGGAGCAAAAGCATGCATCATATGCAAGACAGCTGCTGCTCCCAAAACATACACAAATGAGAGAGGAAAAGACAGGATAAAGAAGACATAAGAAGGCAGGGGATAGTGTTTACCTTTCTGAACTTTATCACACAGCAAGTAGACTTCATCCCCACCTCGTACAGAACCAGCTGTCTTATCCATCCGGGAGATCTTTAGGTTGGAAGCTCCAGGAGACTCTGTCGGGGGAAGGGGGGCAATTTTTTAGCTGCATATGTCTGAATATAATTGTGTTCAGCAATATAAGAGATAAGATAAGCTAAAGAGCAATGCTGTGTAACATATGCACACCTTGCTGGAGAGGCCATGTTTGAACCAAAGAATTTATGGCTGTTGCTAGCCACCCGCTATCTGAATGACTGGACTAATTTTTTTTTTCCCACCATGCAAGCTCTCTCACACTAAAATGGAAAGATGGAGGGATTATTTGTGCACTACGATGTCTACAAGATCCAGGACACCAATAAAAATTGATTAGATTCCTGGGTAAAAGATGACAGACTTCTCTTAAAAATTCTGAAACAATAATTGCTTAGTTCTTCTGTCATAGTACAAGATACATGAAGGCACGGAAGAGGAATAATAAGATAAATATTCAGGTCTTGTTTAGCAAGGCCCTAAGTGCAGATGAGGAGATCCAAACAGCACAGGCAGTCCATACACTGAAATTTAAATTTCATCTTGTACTAACAGCAAGGTAGAAAAGAGTGTACAAAATGTGTACTCCATACATAATTGCTTGTAAGGCTTAGGTCTTGATGGGAAAATGAGGCTAGTGAGGAGGTGCAGTAACAGACATCACATGCTCTCCTGTAACTACATGGAAACCTCAGCTTTAAGCAGTTTACAAACAAGGAAAGGTAGACTCACTGCTGTCATGTATGGGGTCTGATATAACTGGCTTCAGTGCCAGAGTGAAGTTTCCACTGCTGTCACGAAGGTAGGCACTGAAACGCAAACGAACAATGCTGAGGTCCATTGTCTTCTTCAGCTCTTTTGCTTCTTGCTCGATCTCCTCTTGCTCAGATTCTACCAAAATAGATGTTGAATTACAAGTCTGATCAGAAAGGAGCTACAGCCATGACTCTGGAAGTCTCAAGTCCCACACAACAGGGTAAACTATCAGGAAAGTTACATAGATCCTCACAGATACGTTGTAGGCAACCAAAGTTAGCATGAGCCAAGTTTACCAATTCTTTTTATGGATAAAGCTGAAAGGGTTTGGTGTGGGAAAACAGAAGAGATATACAGAATATCATATGCAATGGCGGGAGACACAATGCTATGTTCATCTAGAATTCTCCTAGACTGTGTACCAAAGATGTGTTGCTTTCAGTGAGCCTCTGGTTTCCATTCCTTATGTATAAACTAGGAATGAATACTGATGGGAACTTGTGAGCAGCATTCATCATGCAAAGCTTCTCTCAACTAACTAATCTGATAGCTGGATGGCCAACAGACAATTCCAGCTCATTTCCAGTGAAGCTATATGACACCTTGTGGTCTCCTAATTGTAACTGAACAAAGGGATATTGGTAGCTGAAAAATACATAGGTAGCAGATATACAGAAAATCAGTATCTGCTTGGGAGGGGGCAGCAGGTAATATATATGCATGCATGCACATGCACACATGCACACACCAAAAACAAACCTGGAATCCTAATAGGCTATTTCTGTTAAATACCTAAAAAACATTCTTCTACCCACATCCACTTTCTGGGAGTTACCTGTCAGAGACTGAACCCTATTTCGCATCTTTTGCTTCTGCAGTTTCTTCTTGATGATCTCCATCATGTTTTTCTTAGTCACGTGGAGCACACCCAAGTTGTTAAATCTGTAAAATCAACAACAGTCTACATCACTAAAAATACAAAAAGTAAAATGTGATTAAGCTATAAATAGAATTAAAAGCCATTTAAAAACATACCCATTAAAAAAAAAAAAGAAGCACATACTATAAAGCACATAGTTAAAAACCCTTTCCCCACAGGCAGGTAGTTCCCTGACTCCAGAAAAACACTACAGAGATGCCAGTGTAGCCTCTTTTCCAGAGCCTGGGAACTAAGAAGACTTTCTCCTGTGTTTCTGCCTAATAGGCATGTGAGGATGATAGGGTAGAGAGAAGGGCCACCCCTGAAGTACAACACAGAGACGGCCTCATTTAAGGAGATATGGTTTTTCAGATAGCCTGGACGCAGCTTCACAGGGTACAATCAAGACTTAGAACTGCGCTTGGAAACAGACCCAAGGCCAGTGCAGCAGTTGTAGCAAGGAAGTTGTATGCTCTCTCTAAGTAGACTTGGTCAGTAGTTTGGCACCAACTCTTTGAACCTGCTGAAGTTTCCAAATACAGTGCGCCTTTGCCTTACGTGGGGATCCATTGCGAACCCCTCCACATAAGGTAAATAGTGCATATGCTTGAGCCCCTTTGAAAATAATGAGGCTCATCCATGATGTGCGGCAAGGCGCGCACGCCATTGTAACTTCCGTCATGTGACGTAAAAGGTGCCCGCATATGAAGCGGGTGCACTGTACTCTTCAAAAACAGTTTAAGAAGCTGTTCATTTTGTCTAGCAGCACCTGTATTATATCACTGTACTACCTGTAGGCTTCTGTTATTTTGTATTTCCATATGTGCTTTACCGTATTACTCTGTTTCATTAATACTTTGTTGATAAATTTGTTTGGAGTTTTGTCCTATACAGATAATGCCATCAGCTGAGAACAGAAGCAGCATGACCTGTTGCTCAAGAAGACCATTCACTTATAATGCTCTCAGCCCTCATGGTGAAGTTTTTGCAAGGAATCAAGTCTAACGCACAAAAAGCTACAGCTGCACAGGAGGTGCCAGAACACCATTTTGTTCTGTTTAACTTAACATAAAAATACTGCTATGAAACAAGTCTTGTCCTCTGCAACACTGCACCTATGCCACTGGCTCATACATACTGTGCAGTCATGTCCTTCGGGCCCACCGTCACAATGCAGTTGCCATCATCGCCGCACTGCTTTCCGACTAGACTATGGGCATGCACCTGCGGAGGGTCAGTGTGAGTCACCAGGTCCACTTCTATCCTAGCCAGTCCAACATAATTAGAAATCTGGAAATGAAATGGGATAAAATAAGGCCTAGAAGAGTAATGTCGTATTCTAATGGAGGGAAGATGGTCTTTCTTTAAAACGTACATCCTCTTAAATCTTTTGAACTCTTTCCTTAGAACTAACAGCAAGAACCTAGTTTTAAATTGTTATTGATATTACTGACAGTTACATCACATTGCAATATCATTTTTTTGTACCTTTTTCTCTACTGTATGCTTATCTGGTGTTCTTTGTCAGCTACTTTAACTCCCAATTCAGTGAAAAAGGTGGGATAGGAATAAAGGAAATTATGATGGTGATGATGGGCCAACTGAGATGAAACACTGAAATGGTTTAGCAAAAGTGTAGGAGAACTTCACAGTTTTGGGGGCACACCCTACAGTCTCGCAACCACCAAAAATCTGTGCTGCTTCTGTTTCCATTGCCGAAATCTCAGCAATTTTTTTGAGGAACATTGTTTCAAATCTATTTTTATTCCCAACTATTAAATTCCCAAATATTCAATTCTAGTTGGGACTGACAATTAAATTGAAGCTATAGTGCATAAGGATCTGGCACCCTGTTTCCCAGCAAAATCATACTCCTAAAAGCCAGATGGGAGGTGATTATTTTGGGAACCAAGGTACTTATTTCCCATGCATCGTTTTCCCTGCAAAATCAGTGTGTCTTGTTAAGAAAGGGGGAAATGTTTGGGGGGAATGAATGAAGGGAACAGGTTGGCCATTTGGGATTTAACACTATATGAAAAAACCAAGCCAGCCCCAAGGCTCATGGAGTTCACTTCCTCTGGTACGAACGCAAGGAGTTCAAAATCTTTTTCTCATTTTTGGTTTAACTGCAGCTTAATTTATCATCTGAACTTGGAAAAAGCGATTTCTCTTACATATGTGTCAGAGAAGCAACTGCAGCTTTGAATAAAAATTTACCAATCTGCCTTACTCCCACTAAGCATAGTTAAGACCAAACATAAGGCACTGGCTGCATCCATATGTAATAATAGACCATGAATTCTGACTTAATAAGTCACAATGTGAACTAGCATAATGCTGATGTACCCAGCCCCTATGGTCCTCCACCATACAAGGTAGAAAGGGATAGCTTAGTGCAGTGTCAAATCCAGGATAATACTTCATTACACCGAGACAAGGCAGCTTTAAACTAGGGCTTCTTGTTTACTTACAAATCCTACTTGGGATGGAGGCACAAGAACCTATAGGTATCATACTAAGTTACCCTGTCTGGTTTGTTTACTCACAGAGGAGAAGTGGATACAAGCTCTGTGCTCATCCACACTGACTTATCATTATTTACTGCATTTACACACCACCTTTCTACCACAGAATGGCAACTGGGACAAACAGAACCACTATCCCACACTTTCCAAAGACAACTGTACCCATGTCCCTACTTTCAAAGGGGAACCCCCCCCTAAAAATCCCATTGCTCACCAAACCACTGAGCCTTCAAATTACACCCATCCCTCCATATTTGCGGCTTTGATAATTGCGGATTTGGTTATTCATGGATTTGATTAATATGGTTTCTCTGGGAATAGCTATGTCCTCCAGCACAACTCTATGGTCAACTTTAACTAAAAGTTGCACTGAAAGACCTAGAGAGAATACTCTACTAGGCAGTTGTAGCTCCTCCGGTGCAGTTCTATGGTCAGTGTCTGTCGGACATTGACCACAGAGTTGCACTGGAGGACTAAGAGATTCCTAGAGAGGTGTCCTCTCAGGTAAAAACATGGCGTTTTTGTTATTTGCTGTTTTTCCACATTCACTGGGGTCTTATGCCCCTAACCCTAGCGAATATAGAGGGACAGTTAGCCCTTTCCCCCTGTCTTCTATCCTCTGCCACAAGCCTTGCTCACAACCTTCTCTTACTTCCAATTACTGTATATACTCGACTATAAGTCGACTTCATATATAAGTCAAGAACAGGTTTGGGGCCAAAATTACATATTTTGATATGACCCATGGATAAATCAAGGGTAAAACTTAGGGGCATGTAATGAAGGATGTAAAGGACGAAGCAAAGGAAAACAATGCCAAAGAACTTGCAAAATTCCAGCAGGCATAACTATTTGTGCTCATCCTAAAGGCTGGATGGATGCGAGAGTGGAGGGAGGTCAGTGCTTCCAAGGCAGACTAAACTCTTGCCTTTCACCATATATTTATATATAATATGAGTTAAAATACAGTACTTATATTGACCCGTGAATATGTCGACTCGGGTTTTTTGAGTCAATTTTTAACCTAAATTTCTAGACTTATACATGAGTATATATAGTACTCTTTCCCAGTCTACTGTCTGCTGAACTATCTATCACCCACCTTGATTCAGTGCATCTTTGTACTCTATGCAAGGGGGGAAAGCAATAGTAAATTGGAAAAAATAAATCACCAAGAAGAGATGATATTCCAGTTGAACTGCTACAATCCACTCGGAGAGAACCAACTCTAGTGATAACTAAAATATGACAACAGACTGGAAATTATCAATACAAATCCTAATCCACAAAAAAGGAGACACAAAAGATTGCAGCAATTATAGGACCATTGCATTGATTTCTCATGTAAACAAAATTATGCTCAAAATTGTGCAACATAAGACTCCAATCATAAGTGGAAAGAGGTCCCAGAGATCCAAGCAGAGTTCAAGAAAGGAAGAGTCACTAGGGACCACACTACAAACATACAACAAGGAATTCGGGGGGGGGGGGAGGGGGGATCAACCTGTGCTTTATGGACTACAGCAAAACATTTGACAGTGCAGATCACAAAAGGCTATGGATGGCTCTTAAAGACATGTAAGTGCCACTGCATCTGATAGTCCTGATGAGAAATTTGAACTTAGGACAAGAGGTTACTGTTAGAACAGAATATGGAGAAACAGAATGGTTTCCAATTGGAAAAGGCTGCATTCTATCACCATACATGTTCAACTTGTATGCAGACAATATTATACAAAGAACAAGTCTAGACTCAGAAGAAGGAGGAATAAAGACAGGAGGAAGGAATAGCAACAATGCAGATGATGCTGTACTACCAGCAGAAAGCATCACAGACTTGAAACAATTATTAAGGAAGGTCAAGGAAGAACGTTCAAAGGCAGACTTACTGCTGAACATAAAGAAAACAAAAATAATGACCACAGAAAATCTACATGAATTTAGCCTAGACAATGAGGAAATTTAAAAAGTTAAAAGATTCCCATACCTTGGATCAACCACTGTTCGGAACGGAGACTGTTGTCAAGAAATCAGAAGAAGATTAGGAATGGGAAGGGCAGCTCTGAAAGATCTAGAAAAGATCCTAAAGAGTAGACATACAACTCAGCACTAAGGTCAGAATGGTAAAAACCATCGTATCACCATTTATGGATGTGAAAGCTGGACAATGAAGAAAGTGGATAACATGAAAATCAATTCATCTGAGATGTGCTGGTAGTGAACAGTGCTGAGGATTCCCATGGACAGGCAAAAAGACAAACAAATGTGTCCTTGAACTGTTCAAGCCTGAAATCTCCCTGGAAGCCAAGATGATGAAACTGAGGATGTGTATTTTGGCCACATCATGAGAAGGTGTGTTTCATTAGAAAAGACAATAACATTAGGAAAGGTAGAGGGCAGTAGAATAAGTGGAAGACCACACATTAGATGAGTAGGCTCAATTAGGGAAGTCATGGGTCAAAATTGACAGGCCTTAAGCAGAGCAGTGGCAGACAGGAGGTCTTAGAGGTGTCTCATTTACAGGGTCATCATGAGTTGGAATCAACCCAAGGGCAGTTAACAACAACATCTATTAATTAGAAAACCTATTATGAGTAGATAGGACAGCTGTCTGCTTCTATCTCCTTGTAGCAGAGTTGTAGAACAAATGATTTTTGGAACCTCACCTCTTAAAATATTCCAAGCAATATGATGCTCACCTTGACAGTGGGATAGGTCTTGTGTCCCTTCTCACTAGAGGCTCCAGGTAGCCCACCATGTGAAGGCCCTTCACAGCCATATCGGAATCGGAAACCTCGCTGTCAAAAATTGTAATAAAAATAAATATCAGAGGGGCAATTTCAGCAAACCAAGCTGTCAAGAATGCTTGTCTGTGACAGAATATAGATGAGGCATCCAAATTACTTACCTGCTTTGGCTGTTCAATGATAGTGAGGTATGGGCCTTCAACTGAGGATTGAAAAAAGAAAGAACGTATCTTGAATGGGCCACTGTTGTAGATGGACACAGACCCATGTGATGTAGTCAAATGATACTGTACTGCCATCATCCAAAATATATGTGGAACTGGAACCACCCTTCTTCCCACAACCTTGAAGGATTCATATATCATCTGTAATTTACTGACCCTAGGATATAATTTCACCTACTGCTCCTTACCTGTCTCCATATGCAACTCCTTCTGCTCAATCAAATGAGAGCCGAACTGGAAATCATCATAGTCTAACCCATCCAAACACTGCATATAGAATTGAATCAGGAAAACAGTAAGATTTCACTTAGGAAATACATAAACACTATATGAAGGCACATAGCATAAACAACTTCAAATAATAATTTAGTGGGAATATATCAGAAGCTATTAACATGGGCTACATGAAACCTCTACTAGCAGATACCGGGGACAAACAATGCACGAGAATATCTAAGGCAGTGGGGGTTAACAATACTCTAACTGCTCATTCCCCATTTCAGTGAGGAATGCGTCAGGGTGGGTCTACACTACACCATTATATCAGTTTCATATCACTCTAATTGTTATTGCTTCACCTGAAAGAATCCTGGGTTACACAGTTTGGTGAGGTACTTAGAATTCTCTGGTACCTACCAGAATATTCTAAATACCTCAACAAACTACAAATCACAGGGTTCCATAGGATGGAACCATGATACTAGTTGTAGTATTAATTTTTGTATCTGCAAATGTAGATGTAACTTCTCTTACAGCTAGTAATATAACCGTGAGGAAAATGCAGCCTCCAATCTCCCCAAGTTACTCCCAAAGCCCCTTTGAGGAACAGGAGATAATTTTTCCAAATCTTGCAGGGGGAGGTCATTTTAGGAGGTCTATAGCCTCTCTTGGACCTAAAATGGCCCAGAAAGAGCTAAAATGAGGAGGTAATGATGTCCAGTGAGCAGAGGGGGGCAAAAAGGAATAAAATTGCATGGCGCAGCCCTCCAGAGTCTGATGCGAGGTACAAGTGCACGCCTAATCCCCAACTGTTTCTCCCTTCTGTGATGAAATTTACATTTAAGTGTTAGTCATACATCATCTGTGTGTGTTAACAAGAACAGGCAGTGGTGGTTTTCCTCAGACCCTTGCCCTCCTCATGTGGAGCTCAATAGGTCTGGATATGGAAGAGGCAGCAATAGTGCACCCCTTTCTCACATTTAAGGTACACAATGCCTCACTAGTACTCTACAGTGTGTATGAATGACCCTCCCGAAAGATTGTCAGCAAAAGGTGACCCCACAATACCTCCCAACTTTAGGGAGGCCCAAAAGAGCACTAAATAGCATAGGAGGCAGACCCACCTTCAGTACTCAGGGAAAGCGAGGATCATAAGGGAAAACTTGCCTTTAGGGAAACATTGGAGGATATTTGCCCACAGAGAATCATTGGGGAACATTTGCCCATAGGGAAAGATAGGGGATTCTCTATGATTCACATTAGCCCATACAGAGTGATCCAAACTCATTACTATAGCTCCTTCTCTATGGTCAGATAGGTATCACAGGCAAACAAGAGCAGAGTGGTTCTGAATTAGTTTATTTCTAGTGGCGTACTTTCCTATCATGTTTTTTGAATTATTATGCCAGTGCTTGTTGGGACCACAAAATAAAAATTGCAGACTAGGCAGAAACCTGTTTTAAGCCATTGAAAAGGATTTTGTCCAATAAGGAAAGCCATCCTTCATATCAGTGCCTCTTAAGAAGTTGGGAGTGAGGGGAGACATGTTAGAATCTGATGAAAGCTAAAGAAAAAATGCAACTAAACACAATTTCCAAAATAATAGCAGAAAATCATGGGACAAACTGAAACAAATGACAGTACTTGCCCATAGGGAAACCATACTTGCCCATAGGGTAACACTGGCAGGATTCAGAGCGCCCTAAAGTGCGCCCTTGTCACGTGTTAGGGGTTGGCCCAATACGGGCCTCACCCCTAGCAGGTGATGCGGGCATCAAAATGGCGGCGCCCTGTACACATTTTGACATGACGGGCGCCTAACATCCGCACGTCCTGGTGTCATTGTGACGCCACGAGTGCACCGCTTTTTGCGGGTTCTTTTTGCTCCGCGGTGAAGCCCCGCGGTCTGGAGGCTGCAGCTTCCCCGCGGAGCAAACCAGGGCGGCGGGAGACTGCCCTTTTTGGGCGGTCTGTATCCCGCCATTGAATACTTGTCCAAGGTTTCCCTATGGGCAGGTATTCCCCGATGATTCTCTATGGGCCAGTGTTCCCCTATCTTTCCCTATGGGCAAGTATTCCCCAATGGTTGTCTATGGGCAAGTATCTTCCAACATTTCACTATGGGCAAGTATCCTTTAATGTTTCCCTACGGACAAGTATTCTCTGATGAATCTCTATCGGCAAGTATTCTCCAATGATTCCCTATAGGCAAGCATCCTCTGATGTTTCCCTAAGGGCAAATATTCTGCTATGATTCTCTATGGGCAAGTATTCCCCTATCTTTCCCTAAAGGCAAATAATAATAATAATAATAATAATAATAATAATAATAATAATAATAATGCTCATTTTTAGCCCACCTCTCCCTACGGATCGAGGCGGGTTACAATAAAAGGAAATATTCCTCTATGATTCTCTATGGACAAGTATCCTCTAATGCAGTGGTTCCCAACCTCTGACTCTCCAAAGGTTTTGGACTACAACTCCCAGAAGTTGGAGTCTCAGAATGCCTGGAGGAGC